>JAYRBW010096536.1:0-20322 GCA_036023295.1 Invenusta paracnida | reverse complement strand
ACCTCCCTCCCCCTGTACGCAGGCGTACACTATTCGACAAGCCCCCTCCCTCCCCCCAAATGCCTACGTACTAAATGGATGACCCCCAACGGATGACGAAGAAGAAAATCACAAAGTAAAGTCATCCAATTAAAATAGGTCTTATGAAAACGCAGACACTAAACTGAAGATATATATATACATATATGTATTGAATTAACACGATTGATAAATAACTTAAATACACCTTTTAGTGAAAAATCATAATTTAAATTATTGGTAATAAAGAAAAATCCCAGAACAACTTACTCCTAAACACAGTTTATATTAAATAGAGGGGTGTAATAAAACCATTTATTCTAAGTATCATGCAATTTATTGTAATGAAGCACAAAAATAATTAAGTGGAATCATTTATTATTTATAAAGAATAATTTCGTTGTGTATCTGAGGTAACTATATACGCCTTTTGGGATTGTAAACATATAAATATTACGGGTATATATACAGTAAAATTAATAAGTCTAATATTGTTAAATATGTTAATCTATAGATAAAATAGCGAAAACCACAATTTAAAATGAATTTTGTGTACTCTATTCCTATTTATATATGCATAGTAATCACAAACCCATTTGTATGTTTAGAATAAAATGTAATAAAAAGTAAAACAAATTTATGGGAACGCGCAATATTTATTCATATTTGCAAACAAAACTGCACACTCATTTAAATTTTCAAATAGTTAATAAAAAATTGAAACAATTTTTTTTATATATTGTTGGTCGAGCAATGAAACACAAATATTAAATAAAAAAATGAGGGACAAAAACATTTAAAAATAGTCTTAAAAAGTAAATTAATTGGTTAAGGCCAAAAGCATTGGTTAAAGGTTTAACACACAAGTTTTATCCGGATTAAGAAATTGTCCATTTAACTCCTACATATGTTGAATTTAGATATACACAACATTAATATATTTAAATTCAAGATATATATCATTTAATTGGACATTAAACCTTGCTGATTTCATTAGTGAAAGCACACCAATTCAAAGAGAATTAGATCCTTCTAAATTTATAATAATAAAACATATTATTAGTTTATATCAGAATAATTTCTCATTTTAGGAGTTCCACATTCATATATGTATAGATTGAATCTCCCAGTTTTATGGCATTTTAACTACATATATACTCGTATTACTGTCATCTCTGTCTAAATAAATTTATTACAGAGGAATTATCTAAACATTAAAGATAATTTAATTAATATCGTATTTAAGCATTTTTTATCATATTGTTATTCCAATAAAACTATAGTGATAAAAACCATATATAATATATGAATGCAATTTTATTACGAAATTCGAATAGTGTCAATTAGTTTTGTATACCTAACATACATAAATAGGTACAGGTCAAGAGAGTCCAGCCATTTTGTCATGATATGATATCATAATATTCAAATTATAATTATAATGCAATAGGTTAAGTTATCAATATTTTCTAATAATATGCTTACATTAAAATACTTCCTAGATGGCTGTTTCAATCATTTAACGCTTAAATACAACTTCTGTTTAATAATATATTTGATTCGGTGAATACAAGCGTCTACAAGCGAACATGATAGTAAACAAATGTTGATAAAAAATCGAGCATTAAGAAGTTGCGCATAATATGGCTTGTAACAAAACCATACTTTATATTATCCTAAATATGCCTTCCGAAAATTAGACAGAATGTATACACCAGGTAAATTGTTTTAAAATGATGTATTTCAAGTGTTAGACAAAAAGAAGATTAACAAATCAACCAAACTAGATAAACAACAATTGCAATGTAGTATGTTGCATTAAATTAGAAAACAAGCAAAAAACTCCAAATATAAATAATGTTACCCTTATATAAGTGCACGTGTAAAGCAGACGTGGCGATTGCTAGCACAAGTGACTCGGGATAAATCTCTGATATATTAAAAGAAAGATAATGAAAACATGTGATGGAATAATTTTAAATCCATTATTATGAATTTTATTCCAATAGTTACATTGGCAATAAATAATAGATAAGAGGCTGAGTAAATATATTTATATGCTATAAGATACAAACAATAAAACCATTAAAACATTTGATATAAAAATTAGATAAATATCGAGGAATACTGAGATAGTGATACAATTATCAGATATCAAACAATAACTCTTCGGGTAATAGATACTTTGGAGTAGTCAAACTCTTTATGAACACGTAATACAATCACAATAGGGCGTTAGATGAGAAATATAAATTTTATAGGATACGAGTTGATTGAAATATGAGTGGAAATTTAGTTAAATAATAAATAGACGAAATATTAGTTTTAAAAACCAAAATGAATATTAAAAATTATTGTTTGATGTTAAATTGTCATAATGAAAATTCTGCTCAAATATTGTTTTAATATAAACTATTAGTAGCAAGATAATTTGTTTTCCGAAACATGGAAATCGGGAAATAGACCTCCCATTACTACAAACAATATTGAATTTATGAGAAATAATATATAGACGTTTAGAATTCAAAGAGATCATCTTGTCAGAATAAGATCTGTTGTTGTAATAATTTTCGAATAATTTATTTATTTCAAATAAAAGGCTTCCTTTTTAAGTTAGAAGGTTTAATGATAAATTATACACAAAAATTTAGAGTGAATTTTACAAATCAGTATCTATATAACGAATTGATTTATTTGTGTATTCTATCTATGTATTTGAACTTGTTAAAGCCCTTTTGATTACGTTTTTAGTCGGACAGATAAGTCAATACTTTAAAAGTTAGGACTTCATATTCCATCCAAGCAAAATAACACTATTATAATTTTACAAAAGTGGTTTACCTCAAAACATTAGTAATAAAAAGTTTTCTAATTCACTAACCTGTTAGTGGGCCAAGAGTTATCCCCATCACGTGTAACCGAGGGACTAAGAAGCCCCATTAAAACGACAAAACATCCAATTCCCACGTCCATAAGACCCGTTCCATAGGTGTAGGTCTTGGAAAACTCACGATGAAAGCGAGAGACATCCCTGAGAAAGATGCACAACGTTGTTGCCATGTAGATGAGCGCTCGATAGTTGACTAGTTGAGGTACCCCGCCCGCCAGTTCGGGTCCATTCTCAAGGGGATCGGTGAGGGGTCCCGTAGTTTTCCGGTCAAATGGCGAGGCGGAGGAGAGAGAGCCGGTTGTGATTGGCTGTTGTCGGACGACGCGGTAGACAGCAAGGAGGGTTGCTAAGGCGACCAGAAGAAGCCAAGCGATTAGAGAGTGGAGGTAGTTGCCGATGGGGAAGTCGAGACAGACGCAGGAGAAGGGGAGGACAAATATGAGGTTCTCTAGACAGGCCAGGAGACATTTCCTTGAAAACGGGGGATGAGAGAGAAAATACTTAAAAAAAATACGGAGATATAAATATAATAGAGGTGATTCAAAACGGAAATGTGGCAATTTTGACTACTCAATAATAAATATGTATACTTTAAGATAACATAATAATAATTATTAGGTTACCTTTAAGTATATATATTTATTATTGATAAATTTTGATTGAAGCTCCAAAATGTGTCTTCAAATATGCCTCAGAATTATTAATAGGAGAATGTCAAGATACACTATTGCTATCTTAAAACGTATTAATGTGCAAATTCATAACCGATTTAATTTATATAAGACAAAATGGTTTTGCACAGTTCCAAAGTGCTATTTATTTTATTGATATAATATTAGCTTTCATTTTCCGATACTTTTTCAGAAGGCAATACCAATGTTAAAGCAAAGAGTTAAATTGTTTCCCCAAACAAAAGCTAAAAGCAACCTTTACAATCTTTACATTTGTTTGTATTTATAATTTCAACAATTATGAACTCTAAAATACTGTATCTAATCAAGTTTTTGCAAATAATAATTTTGTTTTTATTTCATTAAGTAATAATAATTTTGCGTATTATCATATCATTAAATAAAATGATTTCTCAGTACATTGTTCAATTGTATATGCAATTTGTATTTGTATTCTCATTTTTATACAAATCGTTTTTTCTATATTTTCTTTCCTAATATAGCTAGCAATAATGTAAACTTTCTTCGCTTAAAAATGTACCGAGGTTCAAACTTGCTGCATAATATACCGTATAGGTTTTGTATAGGAAGGAATTCAGGAAGTTCAAATTCTAGTATAGGTACGCACTCTTGGCTTTCACGCTGATTTGAGAAGCTGCATTTAGATAATTATAGATTTATTAGATTAATATATGGCTACCAAACAATTAGATTTATATACCACGACATAGAATAAATGAAATTTACATTTATATTTTAAAAGTATACTTGAATAAAAGTTTTGTGTCTTACAAAACAAAAAGCCTATTCAAAGGGCCATACCCAACAAGTGATGGCTACAATATTGCTTTTGATTTGCGGAAGTAACAGATACGGTATTTAGAAAGATACTTATATATTTTTCAATGTTACTATAATAGTTTCATAGTTTAATATATATAATGTGCTCATAATAAATTTCAATTTGTACAGGTACAATTGTTAAAAAATAGGATGTTTTATGTTGATAAAACAGTGTTTAATACGAAAAATCAAGAAAAACAAGGTATAGTGAAGCATTAACCTTTGAAATAATAGAAATTTAAAGCAAAATTAGAAACAAAAACAGTTAACTCATAAATTAATTAATTAAATCAAAATTCGAGTGTTAAAGTCTATGCACTCATTTATATATTTATATATCATTTTTTATAACAAGTGTAAAGTGAAAGCACATTAATTTAAAGCTAAACCAATCTCAATAAAAAATTGAATCAATTGCAGACTCACCTTTTTTCGAGTAACTGAGGGTACAAGATGACCAGTATGTTTCGGAAAAGATAGCCCAAAGACAGGGTCTGCACAACAGCAAATGATTCCCAATATTGATTTCGAGGGTCTTCTGTAATCGTTGACATGATTTTTCTGTTTGAAAAGTCAGTAAGTAAAAAACTTTTAAACACAGGTTTCAAAATATGCGAGAATTGATAATATACAGGAGTTGAAAATAAAATACAGGGTTTAAAAAGATAATTACGGAGTTTCATAATCATGGTTTTAATACTTAATAATATGATATCTACATTAATACATGTAAAGATATTTGGAACACATAGATATTGCCCATAAACGAAAGAAAACAATTATAAATGTATAATTCAGATTTTACTTTAACATATTTCATTAATACCCTTAACAAATCTCAAAGCTGTTGATTTTATATAATTTTATTATTAACATGTTACCTCTTGTCAGTGTTCCAACAAGCACGTTATTATGCGTGTCTGTTGAGTTCACGTATAATGCTGTATATGTTATCATTTGAAGGTGACAGTGAGGTAGTTGAGATTATTGTTTTTTGGAACTATACATTGAGTAGTGGAGGAAGTTTGAATTCAAAATAATATTCATGATTTAGTATGAGAGTTTTGTTTGAGTTTTTTATTATAGATATTAGTAATATATTAATAAATAAAATATAACAAATACATTATATATATACAATAAATAATACAATAAATTATATAAATATATAACATAAAAAATATAATAAATACAAATTAAAAACATTAATATTGATACAAATATTATTATGAAAATCCAAATTATCAATAATAACCTATATGCTTAATAACATGGTTTAATAATTTTCAAATCCAAATCCAAAATAAAAGTATATTACTCTTAAAAGTTCATAATTATATACCTAATTCTTAAAATATATAAGAGAATAGAACATTAGAAATGTTTATTACTTTGTAAATATATATTCAGATATATATTGATACATTTATTTTATTTTATTAATCGAACAAAGTTTTTAGATTCCAAAATGAAATGTTTCTTAAGAAAAACGTTTAAAATGTCAAAAATACTATTTTAAACGAATTTCAAAAAGTTGACAGTTAAATAATGATAATTTAAGTGCCCAATTAAAAAATATAATTATGAGAATAATGTACCTTTTCAATTGTATAGTTCACTACGATCAGTGGGCATATACATAATATGTATAGATAGACTATACAATTGAATTATGTACATACAAGCAATACAATTATGACCACCTACACACAAACCACTGCTGATAAAACTATGCTTAAGTTATAGCAATGTTAGAAAAATCACACAAATCTATGAACACCAGTCTTTACATACGCTTACTCAATATTGTCTCTTTTAAAGCCAACTCAGATTTACTATTTGTTCTACTTAACATAATAAGAATGACATGGCAGAAGACTGAATGTAAATCAGACCAAAAGAAGGAGTATCTAGATGGTCAGTCTATCATTTCTCTGTGGATCTACACACAAACACGTAAAAGCAAAATTGAATATGCAAAATTGTTTATGGAGATAAAACATCGAGGAAAGATATGAAACTTGTAATTGATTTTTTTTCGTATAGTGTATTCATAGAAATACTTTATTTAAATGTAATAGATACGTTGCTGTATGAATGGTGAAGAAGTAATGGAAGTAATAACGTCATTGGATGGAAGGAGTTGCAGAATTAGAAAGGAAATATGCCTACAAGACGAGGCAAATATGATAAACTGATAAAAATAAAATGGAGCATTTTTAAATAAAGTATTCTAGTCTAGTCTATTATTCAATTAATTATCACAAACAATTAATCGAGAATAATCGAGTACAATTTCATTTCTGAACTTATCGATTATTGAATTTATCTCGAAATTCATGTCTTGAAAACACCAAATCGAATTTAGAAAGATGTATAATATACGCAGCTATATAATACAATACAATATATTTTGTAATTCTATAGTATCATTTCTCTTATACTTATATCAATACAAACATACAGAAAATGCAAGCGATATTTCCGTATTTTCATTTTTTTTATTTTTACAATAACGACGACAGAAATCAAATAATGGGAATCGATATAATTGCATCTATCCTGGTACCAACCTTATAGGTATACACATTAGCCACGTTAAAGCTATACGCAGAACAATTTCTGATATATTAACCTTCACTTTTTATACATTACAATTACGCTGCGTATTTCTTATTGTTAGATCTCTATTTGATTCCAGATAAATAATCAAAATTATAATGATTGTAATTAGTAGTATAAATGTTATAAGTTGGGCCTCTGCCACATGAGTCATCGGAGTTGAAATGGGGAAATTGGAGCGTAAATACAAATTTAAGACAAAAGTATAGATTTGCAATAAATCTAAATCTCGGGTAATCCAAAAATATATGGTAAATGTAGAAACTTTCCGTGCTTACTTCCAACAATAATAGTAAAATAAATTAAGATTTCTATACAGTAGGTGCACTTGTATAGATTTTCCTAATTCAAATATCGATTTGTATACAATTTGTGTCTAAAAAATTTAAAAGTTTAAAATCGATTAAAAAAGCTTTTTGAATAGATTGTTCATTTCCAAATTCCGCATCTTAGATTTAATAGAAAGCGATATTTGATAAACATAAAATCGGTGCATATACGCTTTTAATAATAAATTTGTCTTTGTAAAAAGACAATCAATAATTTAAACCATTAAAATTCACTAATTTAATAAAGAAATTAATTTAATTCCGCGATATAAATTCGATAGGAGCTAATATTTGAGGAATCAATGCACATAAGCTTATAAGCAATATATGTAATGTACGTAATGTAAATAATGTGTGAATTACAAACGAGAATAAAAAAAGCTTGAAATCTTTACATAAATTTAAATTACTGAGCAAATTTTATTTCTTGCACAAATTTGAATTTTCTTGAAAACTGATTCGGTAGTAAGTTTGAATTTATGCGTCAATTCGCTTCCCCTTGTCTACCTTACCTCACCATTGGATGACTCAAAGCCAGTAATAGTTGAAAGTTGGTAACATTTATTCTATCAATTTCATAAAAAACTATAGGCTATTCTTTTGTCAATCTAAAATAATGTTTTATTAAAACGCAAAGCATTCGTGTATCAAAGATTTGGAACTTAAACAGAATTCAACTATGAGTAAATGCTGACTTCAAATCATCATTCAGTAACATGACTTTATCAGATTCAATAACTAGCATCACATATTTATTATAATTCAACTAACGTTTATCCGATTAAAAAAACCCAGTAAAAATATTATAACTATATTGAAACTGTATTTATATTAATTATTTTTAATGATTGACCAGCTTTGAGGACATAAAGAGGTAGCAGTAATGTGCATATTAATAACTGATGACCGATATAGAAATAAGCGATGATGACAAATTCGTTTAGTCATTTCTCGATCATATATGTTGAAATTAGTATTTAATAAAATTCACCAATATAAAAAAAACATGAAAACAGCTAGTTATCCTTCTCAGAATTATTCCTCAAGAAAAACGAAAAAAATTACACACACACACAGACTAAGGAATATAAGTCAACAGGAAATAAATGCATTGACATGAATAAAATTAATATAGACTGATATTACTGTTAATATGGATGCATAGTGAACACTCTGTGTCTATAATAATACGATTAAACAATTTGTATAAAAATCTGGTTGTTATGATATCAAGTGATTTATATTTTTGTTAAACTTCGCGCTTTTATATCAGTATAATGCAGTAGTATATGCTAAAGAGGCATATAATTTCATAATAAATTGCATTTTATGTAGTGGAAGCCCATATTAGACATTTGGGCAATGTTGCTTTGATTATTCTCCCTCATTTCCATAAATGAGCAGATATACTAAGTATGTATATTTAAATTTAATAGTAATGTTTGAATGTATCATATCTGCAGACTGAATTTACTCTCTATTAAGAAAGAAAATGTCGGAAGACGAATTATTAATAAAATTAATGTATTATTCTCACTAGTCTATGGAAAACACATAGTATAGTTATTACAAAAGCAACAAAAATGATATCCCTTTTAGGATATTTAAAAATATGTATGTGATTGTGTTTCAAATGACAGAGGTTTTATATAAAACTGTAAATACCCCTAAGAAGTTTAAAAATTTGAGCAATCAATGGATAGAACAAAATAATATGAAAATTGAGAGAATATTAGTACTATGGATCTTGTCTTTATGCAATTTTTTTTAAATATGACCTTGAATGAAAAATATTTTACTAGCCTAATAGTAGAAAATGCAGTCTTTTGATCCATTGATTTGATTAATATTATGTTTGCTAAAGTTTATAATTATTTGTCACTAAGTAATAAATCCTTTATTATAATTTTATTGGATACCAATTAAAAAGGATTCTAGTTAATTAAAAGTAGTTTATTGTTAAAGTTTAGTTAATTGTGAAGCTCATAATGCTAAGAATAGAATTATTAGAATATAGGACATAGCTGTATAAAAACTAATGCATTATATAACTTGTACGATAAATTATTGGTTAGAGGAGATTCATAAGTGCTCAGAATGAATATTATTTATTTGGATTAAAGTGATATTTATATAAATGTATTTTCTCCTATTTTAACAAAAAAATATTTGTGGAGGTTATATAATAAAAATAGAAATGATTTTAGCCATTAAAAATCTTTATACTTTATATATTGTTATTGATATTATACCGACATTATGTAAAATGGAGTAAATACCTATAGTGGTAACAAAAATTGTTATACATAGTTACAAGACTAAATGTAAAACATCAATTTTTTGTAAAAATTCTTTAAATTTGTAAAAAAATGCTTTTTATTTTTTGCATGTAAATTTTCTACATCTGGTTGGCAATTAGCCAACCATTTTTATAACATTCCACTTATTTTCTCAATATCCAATTATAATTTTACTTTAAAAAGTGTAAAGGAAATAAACAAGCAAGAAAATGAATTGGCATGTTACAAAAATTGGTCAATACAGTTAATTTGGTTTCAATATATAGTATATTTTAATAATAACCTTATGAACATTTTTGGAAACATTACAATAGGATGTGGCATTTCTATAAACTGAAAATATTTATGGCACCTTTTCAACAAATTAGTTTCACAATTTAATAATTCTTTATAGTTATTTCATGATTTTAATAGTTGAATAATAATAGTGTAGGGTGTAATGGGTATATCTATATTTTTCTTTCTTCAATTATACTAATATTCAATTATTTGAAAAGATTTTTCAAACACAATAAGTCTTAGATAACATGTGCATAATATAATATTAAATGCAATATATACAAAGATAAAAATTGTACATTGCTTCTATACTATACATTGTGTAGAAGTACATATTTCATGCTGCTATTGTATGATACATAATATCAGTATACCAGTATAAATAAAACAGAAATATTTTATAAAATTAACTTTGTGCACATTATATTTTCCTATTACCTATTACCTATATTATCTATTTCCTAAAGTCATCAGAAATAGTGTATTTACTTAAAATCGAAATTATCATATAATTTAAATTTGTATATAAACTGAAAAATACATAGTTATCAAGATTCCATGTTCTTATATTAGTATTTGATTTAAAACAACTTCATAAAATGATTATGTAAAAATAAGAAACAATTTGCTTGCCAAAAATACATGAATGTATACATGTCTATATAAACTTTTAAACTTTAATAAGAATGAAATAAAAGTATCATACAATTAATATAAATATATAGCAGTATAAAATGTTATCCTAAGTGCTAGTACTAAGACATGCAGACATGTTTAATAATATACAGTATTTATTCCTCATAAATGTTGATTTAAATTTCTATAGTATATAATAACTATTGCTTATACTTATTCTGATGAAAAATTAATAGCTGCCAGATTTGAATTTTCTTATGCTATAATATGGTCAGCTTTATAAGCAAGAATGGGGTATCAGAAAGATTATAATAGAAAAAAGTGGCTAGTGTATGTATGTACAACATATGCATCAATGACCAATAATATTCCCCTAGTATAATACTGGATTTTGTGTCCTTATTTTGAAACATTGTAAAAGTAGCTTAATGTCACAAGTATAGTGGTGCAGTATAATCAACTTCCTGTAAATTTATAAAAAATGTCTTCAAAAGTGTAAGCTTCCCTGAGTATAGTTCATATATAAAATATATTGTAAAATATTAAGAAAGCGATTTGGGGTATTATTCAGCAATGATTAGATGACTTTAGATGGTTTAAACAAATATATTATAGCATGGGGAAACATTAAACCATTTTAGAGCAGTCAGAATTTGGTATAGGTATTAGGGGTTAGTATTATTATTATATAAATATTTAAAATCAAATTCTGAGTATTTTGATAACAAATATGAGTTATATCTAGACAATTTCATACAAATCTAATATTTTAGAGGATTACATATATATACATAAATATACATATTTTTATTCTTTAATTGTATGATTACTCTTTAAATCATATTTATATTTAGAAAAACTTGAGGTTATATAAGTATATTTAATATATTTATAACAAAATAATCATATATATGTAGATATAACAAAATTGAAACATTAATAATTATTATTTAGCACTAAAAGTAGAAAATAATTTAATAAACATATATTCAGGAACTATAAGTGGATTAGACTATAATAGTCCAGTTGTTTGTCTGCATTAAAAAAATAGAGGGTACTCTTATTACAATCAATTGGCTGGCATGATAGACTTAAAAAAAAATTATGAATTGTGACTACTATGACAAACCTTGAAGTCTAACAAATTATGCTCAATGAATCAACACTATTAGAAATAAATGTAGAGATTGCAATTTTGCTAAATCAATTCCCAATGGCAGTTTTTTTTAAAAGCCATTTTGAGGTTAATAGTAATTGGATTTTATATAATTCTGGGCTAATGACTGTGACCTTAATTTATGTTTGATATAAAATTATTTTTAATTTTCACACTTCTCTGTGGATTGAACTCGCTTCCTTCAAGATATTTGAACATATATATTGTACACACATCATATAAACCAATTAGTTGGCTGCATATAATACAATTGAAAATAGTCCTCTAGGATATGGACATATATACAGTAAATCATAGTGAAAATTTTATGAAACTAGCAAATCTAGACATATACATTTAATAGATAAAAAAAGGGTATCTTCTTGGATAAAAAGTTTATTATAGATCTGCAGACGTTTTGCTACATTTGTAGGTTCCTCAGTGCAAAAGTAAAATATTTACAGCTTACAAGTCGATAATATGTCAATACAGTTCTATAATAAACTTTTTATCCGAGAAGATACTCTTTATTTCTCTATTATTATCCAGATAAGTGGAACAAACCTAATTTATATATACATTTAAGAAAATGAATATTTTAATAGGACAAGTTGAAATTTGTTCTTTGGTTATTTAAAAGAATTTAAATAGCATTGGTGAAATGATACCTATAATTCTAGAGGTGATAAACCTTCCAAAAATATTCTTTGTACAATAAATAAATAATATCCTATCCTATATAATTGTAATTTTTGATAAATTAACAATAACATGTTTATATTCAAATGTTATTTTTTATATATGTATAATACAAATAAAAATATTTTTGAATTAAATTTTACTGAAATAATTTGTAAAAAAGCAGAAAATAATAACAAACTTTTTTTAAATTAGACTTGGGATACTAACTACTAGATAACTTTTATTATGTCCATGCATATTATGCTATATTATTATTAAACTATTGCTATTAATATTATACTTTACTATATTATAATATATTTAATCCATTTTATTGTAAATTGTCTTTTTTGTATCTTAAACTTGGGGTATATAGTAATAGCTGCTTGTACTTGAAAGTGGAAGAAGACTGTTGATCTATTTTAATGTTATTAATATTTAGTTGTATTTTCAATTGTGGCAGCTAGTGTCTGTTATGGATCATATGAGTATGAGGGAATAAAAATAAACAAAAGTAATTGATAAAAGTATAACATTTATTTACAAATTTAATTTTAATCATGCCACCATATTTTTTAATAATAACAATACTTACTATACCCTTGGCCTTAGTATCAAAGCCTGTAGTAATTAGGTAAATTAATAATATATTCAAAGAATATGACCATGAAGTATAAGACAATATTATCATTACTATTAGTATTTAAATTCATACACTAATTAATGTTTTTAGAGACAATAGTTGGCTCATATTCACTTTAGTGCCACAGGATGTTTAGCAATCCATAGTCATGATTATTAACAAATTAATTATTTAATTAATATCATAATAATTCATAAAAATATATTAATAAAACTTATTCTATTAACATTGTAATAGCCTAATTTATTAATATACAGGGCTGGTCAAAAGCCACCCAACAGTAAATCACTAAAATTTAACACAATCATTCCAATAATTTTTTATTTATTTATAGTTTAATTCATTAAGTTTAACTCTGAACATAACCTAGATAATCATGAAACACATGAACATTACAAACATGAGATATTATAACAAGTGTTCAAACTGCAGTCTTTCTTGAGCGACATATTTTTCCATGTGTGACCTTACCAAATTACAAATTCTACAACAAAGTGTCTTGTTTTCATTAATTATGTGGAATTCTTTGGTAATTGTATCTTTCAGCTCATTTAGTGTCCATGGTTTTGCCTTGAAAACTGGATCTTTCATCATCCCCAAATATAAAAATCCATTGGAGTGAGGTCACACAAACATGGTGCCCATTCAATGGATCCTCTGCATCTAATCCAACCAGCTGGAAAAGTGTCTAACAAAACACAAACTTTATAGGCAAAGTAGGGAGGCACTTGATCTTGCATGAATATCAAAGTATTAAAGTCAGGTCTGTTTTGCAGCTCTGGAAAGACATACTCATTGAGCATTTGATAGTATCTATCACTGTTAACAGTATCCTGATAGAAGTAAAGGCCTATCAATCTGTTGGCACTGAGAGCTCCCCAAACAGTAACTCCAGGCTGGTTTAACTGCTTTTTGAAAGTAAAATTTGGATTCTCAGTAGCATAGATCACACAACTGTGGTGATTAATCATATCATTCAGTTTAAAAGATGCCTTGTCACTCTATATAATTTGATTAAACAATTAAGGATCATTTTCATGCTGGTTAATGAATTGTTGACACATTTGTAATTTCCTATCTGAATCATCCTCTATAAGGCCATGAACCAATTTTGGGTGGTATGTTTTATAACTATTTTCTTTTAGAATTCTTCTTAGACATTCTTAAAATGTCTAAGTGCTTAGAAGAACATTACATTTTTCAAAATTTTTTTCAACAGTAGCCAACTCATCAGATATTTTCTGGGTTCTCACACTATAGTATATGGTCTACCTGACCATGGTAAATCTGCTATAGTTCCAGTTTCATGAAATTGAGTTCATAAATTATAAATAGTGTCCCAATGTGGTGGCTTTATATCATTATAAAATTCAGTTATCCATTTTTTTTAAATCTGTTTGTATTACTATATTTGCTGAATTTTTCAATCACAAAGACTCTCTGCTATAGCATCAGCTTGTTCTTCATGTTTATGAGACAATGTTATATTTTAAACAGATAATATGCTTTAAATCATAATTAAAACAATTAATATCAGTTAGTAATTTCTAGTCATATAATAAAATTGCTAAATTGATTTACTGTTGGGTGACTTTTGGCCAGCCCAAATTCTATTTTCAACTTTGTCATGGAATTTGGTAAGGTCACACATGGAAAAATATGTTGCTCAAGGACTTCAGTTTGAAAACTTGTTATAATATCTTATGTTTGTAATGTTCATGAACATGCATGTATTTTATATTAATCTATGCCATGTTCACAGTTAAACTTAAAGAATTAAACTATATATAAAAAACAAAGTGTCTATTGGTACAATGGTACATATATACCAATAGTAATTATTCAATCATTGCAATAGGGTTGAATATTATTGGTATGTACATACTAATATTCACTATTGGTATGCATAGTGTAAGTTCACTGTATTAACAATAACATTCCAGTAACCTGGAATTACTATAAATATAATAGTAATCTACAACATCCAGTAACCCTATATTTCATATTATAAAGGTAGAAACCACTGGTAGGCAGTTGCCAGTTATTTCTTGTATGTCACAAATGAACAATACATACCAATAGTATTTAAATGTGAGGACACATATTTAATAATGACAATAGCAGCTGACTATAAAAAATGGATACCCTAAAAAATGTATTAATTTTAATGATTGTGTTAAATTTTAGTGATTTACTGTTGGGTGACTTTTGGC
Source organism: Invenusta paracnida (assembly GCA_036023295.1). Lineage (NCBI taxonomy): Eukaryota > Metazoa > Platyhelminthes > Proseriata > Coelogynoporidae > Invenusta > Invenusta paracnida. The sequence goes on along the minus strand of JAYRBW010096536.1, from coordinate 5,041 downwards.
CAAAGCTGTATATTTTGGGGAAACTTAAGAAATTTATTTGAAAAAAATTGTCTGCTAAATAACGATAAAGAACAATAAAAATATTGTTTATGGACAATGTGACGGCAGCTGATATAATGGCTGTTCGTAATTCCCGCCTGTTATCGATCGATATTTCCTTGGCTATAGTTAGCGACGAGGAGTAGGTCGCCCAAGGTCACCTATATTATATAGATCCTAATGTAATTTATGTTATCTATGATTGTTTAATTGATTATTAATAAGATGTTATGTTTGATATTTAGATGTAATTATGTAATGTCTGTATCTATATAATATTTTTGTATTTGAGACATGTGGTCTTAGACAATTGGTATAATTATAGTATTGATTATATGTTGTACGTTGATAAAGTACGCCTCGGTATAAAAGGCGTCATGCGTGCTCAGAATGACACACAAGTTTGTTAGTCGGCCATTTTAGCGATTGTAATAGAGTTATAGTTGGTAAGTGCCTTTGTGAGACTAAAAGTAAATTAGAGTATTATATTTGTCTTATCACAAGGACACTGTTAAATTGTGTGTTATTATTATTTCCTAGGCGTTTTGGAAGTTATTTCTATAATCTTAACTTCTAAATAATAGTGCTTAATCACAATAATATAATAGTATAATTGTACTTATATATTTAATATTAATCTATTAAACCTAAAGGATTAAGTTGAGACTTATAGCATTGAATAGTAAGTGTAACGTAATAATCTAGTTCATATATATCTATTGTAAGAATTGGTTATTTAAGCTTGGCCAGGTGTTAACTTGTGTTACCTGTTCAATTGCCGAATACATTGGATTCTCTTGCTGCCTGATCTTGACTTCTTATATTTATAACGGATATCCAAGATTGGGCGAACTGATCTTGCCGTGGACTCACCCTTACCTTACGTCTCTAAAATCCAACCTGCTCCAGAGCTTACAGTATTGCCCGAGTGCGCTGTTGCCATTCGGTCTTTAGTTAGTTCGTGTCTGGAGTCAAATCTCAGTTCCACTGTGTTCTGGATTCGTCGTCCCGTAGTTGCATTAGCTTAGGTGACATAGTCACGGTTTCCGTACTGACCATAATAGTACGGTGGAGCCCCTATAATAAGTTTTGTATATATTCTTTAATCAATTATTACTGATTAAAAGTTGTGTTGTAATAGGTATTGTATAAGGTAGCTATACATACGTAATAATACAATTACATAACATATATACATTAACACTTGGTTAGTTTTGTGGTTAGCCCCGCCGCCACAACAATTTTTCACCAAAAATAAATAATCCGCTGTTTACACTAAACCATGCGTTGATAGCAATAAACAAACGTAAATTGTATATGTCCAAAATTTCGCCAAATAAACAAACATTTTATATGCCGAAAATCATTTATGATATCATATTTGATAATATATATATGACTATAAATCATGATCCTATATATAATCCTTATATCATAATACTATATGAATTTCATAGTATATGAAATATAAGGTTTAAATGTTACAAACATGTTAGTCTCTTTGTGTACAATCGTCTTCTAGAAACTCAAGAATCGTGACTGTCTTGAATACAACCGGGCCTAAGCAAACGATTATTTACTAACGTTATCTAATAATAATTTTCGTTATATTCGTCCTTATACGGTTTGTGAATAAAGGATGTTGCAGCAGTTAATTAATAAAACGATTAAACTAAACTAAATAAAAGTAAAAAGTAGATATGTATATGGTTTATGAAGCTATACTAACATAATTAATCTAACTATTATTTTGAAAATGTCGATAAATTTATATTATATTTATGTTGTTTTACCTAATCTATATGTGGTTTTAGACATATGTAATTACGTTTAGTTTATTTTTGACGCAAGTTTTAAAGTTAATGAAAATGGAAAGTTTTCTTCCAATTGTTATGAAAAGGCATGCCTTAGAGAAGCTGTGGAAACGTTTTGCGTTGATTAGGTATAAGTATCACCCTATATAAGTAGAGATACGAAAATATAAATGTGCTATTAATGTAATTTTATATTCTTAATACAGTGAACTGTCTATTTGGATGTCTAATGTCATCTGCAGATTCTGTACGTATCACTTAACAAATTAAAAAGACTGTCGATATATTCTTCATATATAGATAGTACAGGTAGGACGATACCTGTCAATTTTTTTTCAATATTAGTAATTTCCAATTAAAAAATTATTATGGAATAATGTTTAATTAACTTACTTTAGCCCTGAAAGACATGTTTACTGTCCGTATGCTATAACTAAAAGTATACTTTCAATGAAAGTATGTAATTTCCTATGAAATATGATCAGGCATAATTAGAATCTTCTAGCTTTTTAGAACCATTTTGTGCACACATTTAGTTTAGCGCAGCCATACTTTTAGTGATGCAAAAAACCACTTAAAAAGCGATTGTCAATATTGGTATCTATTATGTTGTCGATATTTAAAACATTACTGAACTAAAGCAATTCTTAATTAACAAATATTATCTTAAAAACTAAACTAAATAATATCTAAAAAAACCAAAACAGATCTGTGTCCCCTTCCTCTTTCACAACGGTGCAGCATTTCCTGGGAACAATTGGCCTTACCACCTGCGGCTAAGACAAAGGGTCGTCTATCAAAGCAGGAGTAGAGGTTATTTGATCGTACGAGAAAGGAATTGTTCCGTTAATTAAAAGTGTTCCAAATTTCAACAGGACAAGATCCGGCTGTCGTGGTTTTTTAGTGTATATAGATGTTGTTGATGATGTGTTGGTTGGTAGTGTAAAAGTAAAAAGGGAAGATCTTATGGACAAATTGTGGATTTTCAAGCCACGTAGAGGATAGAGCGCGACTGGCCGATCTGAGGTCTTTTTAAGATGCTTGGAAGCTTCACTTACGGTATGTGGCAAAAGCGACAAGCTAGGAGTGAAACCAGTGTGGTGGAGTATAGCAAGTGCTCCGTATATGTCACCATCATGGACATCCAGAGAGGGGAAATGTAGTGGGCTTGGTGCAGTGTCACCGCGGTACCGTTGCATGTACTGGAAACATAGTTAATGATAGTAGGTATATAGTATGGCGGACAAAAGGGGGTAAGGGGTAGAGGTATTCCTGTTCTGTTAATTTTTATTCGTAACCTTATTTAAGATAAAATAATTATATGTATACTATTAATTGTTCTTGTTAATAAATATGACGCATGAAAGTCAAGCAATGAATATATTACACAAATAATAGAGGAATTTATTAATAATACACTGTCTTTACCATAGAGTAATAATTACTCTAGATGGTCTTTACAATGTTTATAATATATCAATAATGATGTATGATATTATTTACCGTCTACTGATATTCTAACACTAAAACTACATATGTTTATATTATTATATATATCAAACATAATATCTTATTAATAATCAATTAAACAGTCAAAGATAACATAAATTACATTAGGATCTATATAATATAGGTGACCTTGGGCGACCTACTCCTCCTTTCAAACTATAGCCAAGGAAACATGTTAATGAATTGTACTGCTATTCATCCTTTATTTTTTTGTACATATAGTTATTATCCCCGCATGTCGAGCGATTGCATATTATAAACATAATTATGTAGACAATAAATCTGAAATTATATTGTTTAAAATGATAAATTCTATGATAAATTTATAAAATTCAAACTTTCGTCTTATAAAAGTCATTTTTAGACAAATATTATATTTATAGGAAATATCTAAACACCCATTTATATGCATTCTAGGTAATAAAAACTCAACATTTCCGATTTATAGGCTACGCTACTGGCGTAGCCATGGCACCCAGGAGATTGTGTCGGACCAATGTTAAATAGCTTCCGTGGTCTCTGCATATATATGTACACTGAAATTAGGTTTTGTTGGTGTGGCGTCCCAGTCAGATTATAGATCTCATTGTATTTCTGAGAGTGCATTCCATAACAAATGAAAGTGAGAGACAGAACATATTTAATGAATGCCATGCTCAAAAATATTGGTTGAAATTCTGATAAGCTTTTTGATTATCAAGTGTACGATAAATATCAATAAACTATTTTTGCATGTCGCCTGTGTTCCCATATACATGACACTTTATACGTTTATTGATGTATGTGAAAAGTTATATTGATTTATGCTGCTGTTCGTCAATATGATTCTAGATATGTGTTTGACAGAATTGATTGATTTATTTGTACGAATTTATGCTGTGAGTGTCTCTTTCTGATCTGATTTCTAGTATTAATATATTTTCATATATATATCAAGTCACTATATAATTAATGAGAATAATAAAAGTGAGGTTATTTATTCAGTTAGTAGTACAGTAGCATTAAGTCACCTCTCTTTCTCTTCAATTCTGCAAGCGTCAGAAGGAGAATAAATTAAACTACTCACAATTACTAATCAATATGTATTGTCTGTTAATGTATAAACCATATACCATATTATTAATGTGGGCATATGTAGACAAAATATTATAAAATGTATACAGGCATATATTTTATTTCAATTATGAAGAGAGTTGTATTATAAGAATACGAATAATATATATACATATAAAATAAACAATTTTAAATATAACGGTTCGGGGGGTGCAAACCTCCCCATTTCTTTATAGTTGTGTCGTCCCACTGGAGTTTAAACTAAACCATATTTTTGAAAGGGGATATTTATTTAACAAACAAAAAGCAAATATTAAACCTCAAATAGTAAGTATAATACAATGCGTATATTTAATATATAAGATTGGGAATATATTAATAGTCAAATAAATAATTGCGTATTTTACCTAAATAATACATGGTATAATGTGTTAACTTCGTATAAGATCGCGTCTAGCTATTAACAGAAATGAACAGGTTGTATAATATATTCTGATTTATTATTTCTATCTGTATTATTAAACGGGCATAATCGAGATATTTATTACTTGTAAATAACCCATACTATGTTGCCTTTTCCGGGAGTTATTTAGAGAAAACAATACTTTCAAGGAGGTATCCTTAAC
>JAYRBW010096525.1:0-20331 GCA_036023295.1 Invenusta paracnida | reverse complement strand
CACGGTCAAGCCAGCGTCAAGCCAAAATGACCCATTCACAGGGTCAAAACGACTCGTCAAGTCAAAATTACTCCTATTTCTTAGGCTTAGCTTGAGAAAAATTAAACTTGTTAAATATTTCCTGTCAAGCCAAATTCTTATTGGTTTAAAAATGCAACTCATGATCAATTTGCAAACGTGTAGTTGAAGATTTTATCGATTCTAATATTATTGTTTATGCAAATCGCATATTATTCTATTAAGCCGGCTTACATAACATTTAACGAAGCAGGCTAAACAATACCCTATTATCTCCTAAGCTTGGGTATTGCACAACCCGGTATATAATATGCATGGTCATTGATACATTTATTTTGTTAGACCTTTGAAGTTTTGGTATAACTATCTCTAAATTACATAGCTTAAAACTAGAACAAAATTACAGTTTTATGAGAAACGATAAACTAATTCTTAAAAAACTGTTTCATAGATGGCACCTGAAGAAGTTGATCCTGATTAGCGTCTCCAGGAAGAACATCACAGCACTCCAATGGAAGAATGCTCGTATCTAAAGAGTCTTCGATTTCACTGACATCATCGAGACGCTGAAAATAATTCCTATTTGTGTACAATCTCGGACAAAAGTTTGAAAAAATTACATATTTTTGCTATTTAACTACATATAATGCCTATTACTTTTAACTTCTAAACTTATACATAATTCATTATACATATATTACAATTAAAGCCTATAAAATCTTATTTTATGTTACATACTAAATAGTTAGTCAGAAATAAAAAAATAGTTCTCACACTTGATTAAAACATATTTGAAATTTTTTAAATATATATATAACATCGGCAACTCTAAACTACAATTGATTTTATAGATTGATATAATGTTTAGGATTATTTTTTATTTATCACACAATCTAATTTGAATGGAAGAAATTATAAGCTTTAAAATGCTATATATAATAAACGCTATAACGTTTTTTATCACTAAGGTTATTTTATGTTTAATTTGATAACAAAGATATAGATAAAATTTTCTTTTGTTCCCAAACTTTTGACTGAGGCTGTATATTTACAAAGGGAAAATTAATTATAATGTATCTATCTACAATTGGTCTTTATGCAATATTGCATAAAACTATGTATAGTTAAAATACAAAAAAATCAAAAATATATTTCAGTAGCAGTTTTATTTTATAAATATAATTTGATAACAGGTGTAAAATTATTGTAAAAGAATTTAAATCAGAAATGGAAAAATGAAACGAAACAAAAAATATAAATAAACTAATTATTTATCGTTTTGAATATTAATTGTTGTCATTAACATTTATTTATGTGCCATGAAAAGATTTTAGATTCAGCAAAACGTGCTAATTTAAAATATTCTATAAATAAGTCATAACATTTTAATACTATGTTGGAGCTATATATTTATCAATTTACGAATTTTTGCGATATTCTCTGTTTAGCACTGAATTATAATAAATGTTAACTTTAAAAAATACATGAAATGTATAAATTGCAGAGTTACAACCAACTTGTAGTTTTGCAATAATAAATAAAGTATATAAAAACAAAACATTTAAAATAAAAATTAGTAAATAGAAAATACCTAATTCATATAACACTTACAGAGGAAAACCCCATTTGGCTAAATGTCGGCATATGACCTTCGTCCTGAAGTAGACAAATATTTATAAGGACATAAATTTAATATGAATCAATAACAATAGTATTGATTAAAAGTGCATGTTAAAATAAAATATACATTGTTCCACATTTTTTCTACATACAAACACTTACATGAAACAATAACAATAGTATGGTTCAAAAAAGCATGTTAAAATGAAATATACATTGTAAATCTCAGACGTATAACAGTATTATACCGATAACTAAATATATTATAAAAAAACACTGTACATTGAACTCAGTAAAAAAAGTTCATGCATACATCACTCAGTACTAAACTAACAAAATACAAAAGACCTACTCATATGTTTGAAATAGAGGTCAATATTGACACAAATATAAGGAATTTCATGCTCTGATGACTTTAGTCATATTCAAGATTCTCTCGCACATAGTGATAGACAGCAGATATTTTGTTGAATACTTTATAATAAACTATTGCAGTTATAGAAAGCTTCAATTATATATACATTTACCATGGAAAGCTTAGTCACACAATATTAAATTATTGTCTAGTAATAGCATAAACAGAATCATATTTGAAAATTTACATTTATTAGGATCTTTAGTAGGTACCTATAGCAGTAAGCATATATTAGATCACTTACGATAAACAAGAAAATAGGGTAAAAAAGCAAACAGGTATTTCGATTGATCTATTTGTTAAATAAATGTACAATATTGGAATACAAGTTCTGAATATTCTTCATATTAAGTAAATTTACAGAAATTTTCAAATAGTGTCTTCGAGTTTTGCGGTAGTAAAAATAAATCTACATAAAAATATTACGAAGTGGTAATATTATCTATAAGAAAACATTTTAACATGAAAATCATCGAGCAACTGAATAATACCTATACTGATTCTATGAAGATTTTCATAGAAAACCATTTATTATAAAATATAGCAAAGCAATAAAAATTATGCTTAGGACTATTTTGTTTGAGACCCAATCAAAACTGAGTGTAATATAGAGCGCACAGCTTACCTCGACAATCATCCTCTTGAGTCTGAGGAGCATGAGTTTGACTGCAGAGACGTCCTGTACCATGTGCCAGTGATCGGCCTGACTGAGCTGCACCCGCGGCTCAAGATCAGCATCCTCTTGTAGCCGAACAGAGAGGGACAGCGAGCGGGGCCTGTCCCCTCCACGACTGCTTCGGCACACAAGAGAGCGCTGGCGACGCCGGATTGCCTTCTCAAATGGACCCGTCGAGCGGCCAGCACTACTCAGTGAGTCCTCGGTTGACTGGAGACTCATTGCTCGAAGCTTTCCTCTAACTCGGCGCATCTGCTGAGAGGTTGTCATGCCACTTGAATCCACCTAAAGAGGGGCCACCATACCAATCGATACCATAAAGCCATTGACAATCTCGGGAGGCAAAATAATTTAAATACAGCTGATTTTGAATCGCCATTGATCTTTTTTAAATTTCAGGCAACCAATTGAACTGCAAGAGCGTAGCATTTAAATATAGTGTTTGCTATGGCAGCCGAGAAGGATCATACAACAAAAATGTAAGAATATAATGAATATGTTGACATTTTCGTGTTTATGTGTATATATTTGCAAATAGGTATGTTGACATATTCGTGTTTATGTGCCAACATTTGAAATTATGTGTATATATTAATGTTTATGTTGGACACAAATATGTGGACATATTCGTGTTTAGGTGCACATATTGGCAAATATGTCGAAATATTCATGTTTATGTTGGACATATTTACAATATTCTTACATGCTTATTGTATGATCCTTATCGGTCAGCATAGTTTGCCTCCTGAGTTTAAAATAAGCGCAAACCACTGGAAGGCGTAGATTGTTCTATCTATATTTAGTTAGATGTTTATATTATTTTGTTATATGATTTATATTACAGTTAATGTTTCTATATTTTGCTTGAATCGAAACAGTTTTATCACTAACTATATTTTACCAGTGCTAAAAATCTTTTATTATTAATTTCAAAATTAATCCAAACATTCTAAAGATGCCAATAAAACGTTGAGTGATATCTTTATGATATTTAAAAGGTCTCGATTAATTTCAATGATAAAACAATTATTATTATGTTATTCATAAAATAAAACAATTATCAATCGTTACATTAGATAGAGACGGCTAATTTTGGTGACTATATATTAGTAACTTAGGAGGAAGGAATAGTAAGGTCGGCTTCAAGTAAAACTAATTTATCGACATAATATGTCAACAAAGAAAAAAATGATAAGAGTAATCGTAGATTTAAGAAGTATTCAGGAAAATATGTAGGTACTTTGTGCATACAAGATTAAAAATACGATTAAAAGTGGAAAAATAAGAATTAAAATTAAGTATATTATAATAATTTGTACTTAAAATGTTAAGCTGAAAAAATGAATAAGCTAAAAAATAATAATTTTGCTTTATGTTTAAAAAACTAGATTTAAATATTTAATAACAAAAACTCAATATTGAATAACAAATCGATTGTAATCATTATTGAAACAAGAATACCTACATAATTCATCAAATGTAGTCAAAATGATTTTTTTTGTAGAAATTAGAGAAAATCTCATGAGATCCTAAAAAACAATATTGGAACAGTGTTGTCACAAAAGTGATCGCACAACTTGTGTCCGATCTAAAATTACTTATCCACATGTTCATATTTCCAAATATAGTTGAAAATGTTGAAAATGATAGAGCTTTCAATATTATAGTTCTGTTCCTTTTTTGTACCTCTAATTACACCTGGAAGCAAGAAGCAGCTTCTAACACATCTGGCGCTTCTGGGGCCAATTAAGAAGTTTATAAAGTAAGTTTACTAAATTTTCATATTTATATATAGTAACTATAAACATTTAAAAAATCCACCATATGTTGTTGACATCAAAAACTTCAAAACTAGTGTTATCCTGTAGTTATCTAGATCTTTATGTTTACTTATAGTAGCACATAAGTGTCTTCAATAAAAGAATAAATTTATAAGTGGTGAATCTGTTATACAAAAAGTAAAATAATTATGATTAAAAGAATATTTGAATAGCAGTTTAAAAAATAAAATGAAACACAGAATTAAACTAATCATATGTAAATATTGCAAATCTTTATATTACTTGAAGCAACATATAAGTACATCATTTTTAAATAATACAATATGTAGTTATACTTAAAATGTTTACTCTTTAAAAAATAAAATCAAGGAATACGGTGAAAATTATAATTATATAGTTTAGTTTACGTTATAAGTAAACCAAGTATTTGAAAAATATTACACAAATTTTTTATCATTGTAGAGAATCAAATTTAATTATTTTCATTTTCAAATATTAACAAAATTTTAACAAATAAAAATATGTATAAAATAACAAGACATTTAAATACTTCTTATCTGTCATATACAATATAAGTAAAACTAACAAAATGTCTATAATAATTGTTAAATATAATAAAACATATTATTCAGAAGAAAAAAATATTCATTATTATATTTTCAAAATGACAGTTTACATTAATTTTACTCTTTGTAATTGGGTATTATTTACGTGCAAAGAAAAATAGTCTACCAGTCTGTGACATATCTATGGTTTTGAGGGACTTACTGTATTCTGGTCGGTTGCAGTGGCTGCAGCACTGGTCTCCCAAGTGTACATGGAGGAGGCCATAGAGGCGGGTGCCGTGGCTGAGACATCGGAGGACATAAGAAGCACCTCGGATGTCTCCAAACCCGAGTCTGACTTAGTGTCCGACTCACCATCACCCCCACAATCAACACCAGTACTGTCAACAGTATCTCCTTGTTGGAGGAAGGGATCTGCCTTTTCTGTGGCGTCAATGTCCTTTATGACATCGTCATCTTGATCGTCAAGACCAATATCTGTGGCGAGCATGAGGTCTCCTGAGCCAAGACTACTCGAGATGCTGGGGTACTGGCCCCTTATATAGGTCCGTTTTCTGGAATGAATTGAAGAGGTAACATTGAATGTACATAGATAGACTGTATAAATTAGTCAATCATGTTTTAGTATATTAACATTATTATGTACATACCTATTACAATATATAACGCTCTATAAAGAATCATAATTTCGTTAACGATTTTTATGTAGAATTTTTATACACAGGATAAAAATGTCGAACTTTTTGTTTGTTAATAATAGCCGTGTATAGTGAGGAAACATGACTCAAATGAATTTTTTAAGTTAAAAATAATACTCGAAATATCATATGTTTCAACGATTGTCCCTTACTTAATAAAATTGTCATTTCAATTAATACTTCAATTTTATGGGGTGGGGGATTGATGAAGAAAGATGTTTAAATGCTTCTATACTTTTGTACATACGCACCATAATAAATTTGTAGCTTTTTGAAATTATTTCGCGCGTATTATTAGCAGCAACTGGTGTTATTATTGAGAATTTGAGCCGAAAAACGGATAAATAAAAAAGAGCCACAAACAGAATTAAGAAAGAGAGAAAGAATTACTGGTGTAGGGCCGAGCTGGGCCGAACCTCTTCAGGGGAAGAATGCATATCCGGTTCCTCTTCTCGTATTGTAGACACCGGGTTCCCGACTGTGTGTGCACGAGCTGACCGAGTTTCCACCGGGGACCAAAAGATGTTCTCCCCTGCGGCAGATGAAGGTGACCAGGGGGCACCTAGGGTCCCACCACCCACCGATGGACAGCTGGTAGTCATGAGGAGAGGAACAGGAGAATCTTCTTCTGCCTGGGGAGTCAGTGCTTCTTCCTCTTCTTGAAACAGGAACGGTGGGAACGATATAGACAGGAATTATAGCACTATGTTGGAAGACATTTATAAATGTTAATATATTAAAATAAAAAAATATATTACTTACTTAGTTCATAAGTTAATATAGTGTTATGACTGAACTTATTAATACACATTATGTTGATGTATACCGAATTTTCACTTATAACAAGCCGAAAATCTATGTAAAGAGATTGTGATCAATCAAGAATATTATTATATTTTAGTCCGAGGGTTGTCAATTTTCACTATCAAAACATTCTAAAATGACAATTCTAAGCAGTTTCTTGTTATAAATTTCTATAAGTTTCTAGTTATAAATTGCAAAAATAAAAAAAAACTAACTGTAAACAGGAATAAAGCAGAACATATAATCAGAATTCCAAAAGCTAATGTAATTGAATTCTCTGATAAGTAACTTTTAGGCTTTCCTTATAAATATTTTATGATTATTAAAATGTACATAAAGTTGCCAAATAACAAATCATCTATTTTATGAAATTTAAACATAATATATGTAATTATAAACGTAGCATTTTCCATTAAACAAATATTGTTTTCTAAATATTGCTGCTGTAGTGAACTTTTATTAATATTATATGTAGCTGTTTTCCTATAGAAAGGTCCCACTCATATTCCAATTTTATTTTAGTGGTGTTCTCCAGGTTTTCCCACGAACGTTTCAATCGAAATTAAATAAAACTTAAAAAAAAATCACATATATAAAGGATGCATGAACATTATGAGATACACAGCCTTGTATAAAGTAGATACAGTATACTTGGTAGTGAGAGTAATATAGTGTAGGTAATCTAAATCGGCGAAATCTAAACTTAACACAATCAAGATTTAGTCTTTTGTCGCTATTAAATCTTTTACCCCAGATAGTTTGGCTGTTTTATTTTTGGCTTCATTCTATAAGGAAAAATTCAGTTAAACAAATTTTGAAAATATGTCATGTAATATATAAATTTTACAATAATAAAAATTATGATACAACATAATTGCAAAAAGGATATTTCCAGTTTTAAGAAACAGTGGGAAAATTGTTATATTAAGAAATGTCATTATATTTTTAGAGAGTAGTTTCTTATTAATAACTGCATAACACTTTTCCTATAAAAAAATTTTCCTAATTCCGAGAATGGTCTCTGAACTTGGTTTTGTATCCCCATTGCTGGGTATTTTTAATATTTTTGTAATTAACCGTATACAGTTATCTACATTAAAATCTTGTTTTTTCGAAACAACAAAACTATTTGCATACAAAGAAAATATACAAATAAATACATGAGTAGGATTTCTATATTCTACGCAAAAATAACCATATTCTCAATGGTAAACAAGTTTCACGTACATTTTAGAATATAAAATACAACAGTTTAATAGATTAGCAATAAAACATAAATGAAAAAGATCAAAGTAGGTACTTATTTAAATATTAATAATGTAATATTTAATACTAATACTTTCATTACAACTATTTAATAACATTACATTTAGTTTTTTGCATTATTTATAATATATAATATTCTTTATTTCCCAAGTGATGACCATGTTTGTGTCAATTTGGATATATTTAATATTACTTCAGATTTAGGGAGTATCAATGCATAATAAAAAATCATTCATTTTGCACTATAATAGTTCAGTTATTTTGTTAGGGAAAAATTTCGTAAGAACAAAAATAAATCAACGAAACACACGCAAAATGCTTAATATAGAAATTACAATAAGCAACTGCAAAATCTCTTAATAAATTCCAAAGCGTACATTGTCTAAAATAGAAATTTTAAATAAAAAACATATTTATAGTAATATTTTTAATTTTAAAACTCAAAGTACACATGCGATATATTCTAGTAAATTTAATTTAAATGAGTGAAAACATACTAAACCTTATAAATATTTTAAAATAATAGCCATAATTCTGAAATTTCACAGCTTACAAGTTCCGCTACCTCACCTGGTTGTGGACAGCTCTGCTGCCGAAAAATAAGATTTTTCAGTTCCGCACTTGCTTCATCCAGAGATGAGGTCATCAGAGATTCGCTTATTCCTCGCACTTTAGTGAAATAGGGAAAATGACAAATACTATACAGCATAAATTATGGGTTACTTTATAAGAAAAACGTTTAGTATAATGAAAGTATTAAAAATAATTCATGCATAAATGCATTGAAAAATTATAATCGCTGATACATATTTAAAGTTCATTGTATCGAAACGGTTTTTCTTAATTATTTGATGTTTGGTACTACATCTATTAAAATCAATACTATGTAATATTATATTGTATCTTTAATCATGCATAGCATAGTTCATTTGTACACTTGTTCCTTCATGACTTATAGTTCGTTACTTCGAATTATATACTATAGTCATAGCTCAAAAAATAAAGTTGTAAAGTAACTTTAGAACTGTGTGTTGCAAGATATCTGTGTCATATATATATATATGTAATTTTTGATAAGTTACAACGAATAGAAATTATAAATAGCGACCACTATACTACCAATTAACACTAAACTAAATAATTTCATAATACTTTGTTGTTATATTATATTTATATAGTTATATGTAAATGAATTTATAGGAATAAGCTGCAGTAATGAGATTAGTATATTAAATTAACTTTGACTAAATAGAAAGAGTTGGAGAATATATTGATCTTCAAAAATCAAGGAAAGCGAGCTCTACTAAAATTTCATAATCAATATCTAGTTCTAATCAATAAGACTCAAGGAAAAGCCGAATTCTTTAAAAGGCTTTTTACCTCAATGCATGAAATGTATATATCCCCTGTTTTATGGATCTCATGGTCTATTTGAGCGGCGCTACTAAGTAGTAATCCAATAACTGCTTCTCTCACGCTTAACAACATTGAAGTTAAGAATTTCGTTAAGATTATAACAGTATTACAAGAAGAATACAACGTGTATTGAATGAAACAATGTGTGAACATTGTCATAAAAGTGATCGTAACAATGATATATCATTAAAACAAAACTCTATAAATTATTGAATTACTATCAGCAGTTCATTCTGCATTGCTGTAAAATATGAGAATTCACAATAATACCTTTATACTAATTAAATATTTTATTTATATCCGTTAATACTAATATATTAAATGCTTAAATGCATATTGGAATATTATAAACTATTTATAAATCATACCGCAATGTGTGTATGTCCATGTATAAATTGTCACAAAAATGCATTCCCGTATTTTATTATTGATTATTTTAGCTTTCAATATAACCACTTCACAGGCTTCTTTGAAATTCCACTATTATGAAAATGATCAATTTACGTTTATGTGTCATCCAAGTATACTGCAGTTAGTTCAACAGTAAAACCTATATAATACATCCTTAGGCAAATGATTTTTTTAAATGAAATTTGTATAAGCATACGGCATACTGCTTAAAATGAAACATGTGGGAAAATTTTTATAGTAAATAATGACCAAAGATCACAAAACACAATAGTAAGACTATATAATTTGTACAGCTATAGTTTAAAAATAGTGTAAATGCATTCATATCTGTATATATTTTACTCAAGTACAAAAATACTGCATATTCGTGCATATATATACGATTCTTAGGTATGTGAGACCACTCTGGACTTCTACTAGAATTTAAAAAATACTATAAACTTAAAACTGGCAATTATAGAGAAAAGATAATATATAGAATTGGATCTACAACATTGCGATTTGTTTCAAAATATTCATTTATATGTCCATTATATTGGTTTTACGGATTATATTAAAATACTAATTCTTAATTACGGTTATTTTTTATTTTTAACAACAAACTATAGTAGCGTTCTGAGGTACATAGTTACTTTGAGGTAAATTACTATTTGTGTGTAAGTACTCCATTGTTATGTGTGAGGTATACCATAGCATTCTCTAGATTCGCAGCGAAATATATACCTATACATAATATATACTATAGTAAACATTTATAGTTAATGTGTAACTATTAGTCATTAGGTAATATTCTTTAATTACTCAATAGAACCACTATAGTCGTTATGAAATATATAATTTCCCGAGGACATTATATTTCCTGAGTGAATTTCTGGAAATATTTCATTGATTATCTGTGTTCTTTTTGAAGAAACTATAGTATACTACATATTTATATACAGGGTGGGCCAAAAGTCACGCATCATGGGAGATATAGGAGATATTTTTTAGATGTATATTTACCAAGATATGAGCACTTAAAAATTATATTAAAGCACAAATCCTAGCGAACATAAGCAAGCAAACTTTCACTAGGATTAGAAAATGTATTACGTTGCGGGTATGATGCATTAATTGCTTGCGTTTGCAATTTTATAAGTTTGTTGTAGATTTAATGGGAGTTAGTCAAGAGACAGTTTCTCGAAGTTATCGAGCATTCGTTGAAGCTATTGTCAGACGTCACATACATTTAATTACATTTGATGATATCAGACATATTTAGGGTAATTTCAAATCTGCCTGAAATATGTGGTGTTATTGATTGTGCACATATCAAAATTATACGATCTGCTGCTTTAAATATCTCCCAAAATGTGTGACTTTTGGCCCACCCTGTATATATAAATATAAATGAAATCTGGCAATGTTTTGCAGATAGCATGATATAACTTAAAAACTAGCTATATAAGAATAACACAGAAGCATTAAATTAATGGCAATATATATAGTAACTGCGTCGAAGATAGACAAAAAAATATATAAAACTTTCACAATTAATCAAAACCTATTAAATAAAAATTATTAGTATTCAGCAGCAAAAAAAATTTAAAATAACAGTCATAAATAAGAAAAAATTGTAATAATGAAAATTAGAAGCTTTTTAAACATTATACGCCACGTGTGAACAAAGTTAGTACCTTTACCTAAAGTTTGTAAAAACTGTTATACAATTACTTTTTTGTTAAAATTAAATATAATTTAACCGCGTAGAAAATTTATAAATAAAATAACTTCAAAAGCAAGTAATTTTTAATCAATTAATAAATAAAATTTTTATTTGTAATGTTTACAATGTCAAACATTGAATTTCTCACCCGAATTGATTTCTATACTTCTACTCATGAGATTTTGTTCAGGTTTATGAACGGTATATGGCACCACGCGTTCCCGCTGAGTGCCCCTGTGCCATCGCTTTGAAGAGTTAATGGGACCCAAAGGAGGAGCTTTGGGTGGTAAAATAGAAGCCTTCTGCTTCGGTTTGACGATAGGAGAGTCTGAAAGGAGAAGGGTAGGCCAATCTATATGACAAATACGCTAGGCATTAGAACATACTAATGTATTTTTGTGTATATTACACAATAAAAAAGTACAACAATTTAAATGATTGTAATGTATAAAGATTTAAATAGTGATCTCAGAAGAAATAAAGTCTACTTTGATGTAAAGATATCAGTTTCCAAGCTAAAGAGAATAAATGATGAAGCTGACTTGTGAATGGCATGTTTGTATAAGCATCATTAAAGCGAAAAATATTGTTTTATTCAATTAATAATGTAAAGATTTAAGAGAAAATTCTCTATTGTGCTCAAAAGAATCAGTTATTAAAGAATTCAGTAAAAAAAGTTTACGCTACGAGAAATATTTATTTGTTTTAAAGTAATTTTAAAGTAAATTACAACTCAATCTTGTCTTTCTTCCTGTGATTAATATATATATATGTTGATATATATATTCCTGTATATATCTAATAACAAATAATAATATTTTTAAAATAATAACTGTGTTATTTTACGAGTAAGAAATGTATATCTGTAATTGAAAAATACATAATATATGTTTTTGCTGATCGTGTATATAAAAATTAAATAATTTTATCAATATGTACATATATAAAAAAAAAATTATATGAATAAAAATGGACTAATGGATTATTTTGTGACCTGTGATAGAGATACTTTAAATTAACATGTTATTTCGTAATTACACACGGTTAATTAATTTATTTACAAATATATGACAGCAACAGCAATTGTAGTAATGATTTTATAGCTTAAGTAGCAAAATTCGTCAATATATGTATCTGAAATTTTAATAAAGTTTGGAAAAACAAACTGTAGTATACATTATCAATAAAACGGTTTGGTCAAGACAATTTATAAATTTAACTATATAAATCAATAAGTAATTAAACACAACTCTGCTCGAATCCGATGTGAAGACACTGGGTTAGATTAAGAAGTAACAATATTAATTAGCAAAAATTAATTTAATAAAATATACCTATTAGTCATTTACAGTATATTTTTGTATCATATTCAATAAGATGCTTAATATAATACAGTTGTAAAAGAAAGAAATATAAGTAAACATGATGTTTTACATTAGTTACTTCAATGTTTCGATCACAATTAACAGTTAATTGTTCAGCATAGCAAATTAGTATGATATTTCACTAAAAATTATGTATGAAATATAATAATGAGAAAGTTTATTTATCTCATGCTGTTGAAAATCAGTTATCACAAAGTCTGGACACTGTGTCACATTTCCCATTTGAGATACAATACCTGTCTAAAACCAGGTTAGTATAACAATATGTACATGTCAATTTCTTTCAAGATAAATGATTATTACACATTATTTTAGAGAAAGTAATTATAATGTACACAATTAAAGTTGCTGTTGTGTTAACTCTAGAAAGGGCCAGTACACAATATTTTATTAATTAAGTTCACAATAATATTGAACCTGAATCGGGTAAAGAATATAAGCAAACTGTCTAACATTTGCAAAATAGCAAATATAACAAAATGTGTTACAAATATTAGATTCGTATATAATGTACTAACATTTAGAATTAAAATGGGTATGTTTTATTAGTTTATAAAATTTTATTCGCGGCTTAAAAGTAGAGTAAAAAACAACTAAAATGAAATTGCTATATTAAAAAAACAATGGACAGTTCTCTTTAAAACGTATACGTTCATTGAAGTCAATTCAATTATGAAATCATAGAAAGCATGATGTGTGGGTTTTTATTGTAATGACTACAAAGAAAGCAAGAGTAAGGATTAGAACTCTAAATAAACTTTAAAATTGGACGTATCTTTTAATCTAATAACTATGAATAATGGTAATCTCCAAGTTTCCCGCGTTAAATTATTTTCGCTTTTTTTAACGTTTTTTTTGTGATTTTTTTAACGTTTTTTTAATACGAAAAACATAAATATCCTGAAGTGTTTATAGGTGTTACAACAAGAAACATTATACATGAATCACAAGTAATAAGTAACAAATCAGAAGTCGTAATAATGTCTAATCCAATAGAGGATATTTCCGAAAAAGTTAGTCTGTATAATGCGGTGCCAGAGAAACTCCTAGAGATGGGTAAGGATTAATATATAAGTATTAAGTATTTTACTTTAATTATTTATTTTACTTATTAATTTAAGTATTTAATACATTAAAATAAATTGCAAAATAAAAACGAAAAAAAATTTAACAAAAAAATTGAAAAAAAATATATTAAAAAATTGAAAAAAAGCGAAAATAATTTAACGCTGGAAACTTGGAGACTGAATAATAGTCACAATAGTAATAATATTAAAGCTTGTTTCATGGTGTATTTAACTTCTGGTAGGAAAAACATAATATGTAAAGATAGATATGAAAATAATAAAATCCTCAACGATATATCCTAATTATATTGCAGTATGCAAATTTTTAACAGCAATAAAGAGCATGTTCATAATTTTATAAATAATTAATAGTATAATAAATATAAAATCGTATATATTTAAATTTACGTTTTTTATAAGAGTTAGCAGATATCATTTATTAATAATAAAAACTAAAAATAAGATTATAAATAAAGAAAATATAAACCGGAGGCTGCAATATTAATTTTCAAAAAATATCATGCATAATAATGAAAGCATGCATTATTGGAAATGTCTTTCCTTCATCGTGAATATGCGATTATGCAACTCCGTATAGAGTGAAGTTTCACTTGAATGGAACTCAGATACCGAATTCCGTGAGAAAATCCGACAATAATTTGTTTTTTCATAATAACAGTTTGGTAGATATCATTAAAAAAGATAAACAAGTCTTTGTATGTACGTATGCATATATATGTAGTTTTAGACTATACCTATAGTATTATAACTTTAAAAAAAGCAAAAACCAATAAATGAACTTGTAAAAAACATACTCCTTTTAAGATAAAACACAATACAGTAAGAAACTGTATATATTCAAGGTTTTATAGTGTACAATTTGAAATTTCATAACTTTCGGAAAATAATAAGAGAATCTAAAATAGAACAACATGATATAAAGAGAAAACATAATAATTAAAGCTAACAAGTGCTTTTGTTTACGTGAAATTTATATGATATGTTGTATATAAAATTTAATTTATGAAAGACTTCACTTTTATTTACATATTTTTGTAAGAGAACACTAACCCGCGTGAATAGGAGGGCTTGGGGAGTCTAGAGAGGCTGCAGTTGCTGGACTAGAGCTGTCAGCGTGTCGAATGTCATCTGGTCCCTCGAAAGAGTAGGAGGCCTGGAATCCAGTCGTCTGGGATGAGGCTTCCACTAACTCCACTGGACCAACCTGATAGAGAATACAGTACGATCAATTTAGTAATAGTTCAGTTGGAAAATATTTTTTAAATTTGGAATTGTGAATAAAGAGGCAGTAATAATAGTATTAAGGCTTATAGTTGGTATTCAAAAAAGATCATAACTTTTCTTAAATTGTAGATAAATTCAGATATCATTAATTTTTTTGTCAAATTAATATTAGTATTAATCATTTGATGCTTAAGAAAATACACAATTTAGTGCGTAAATATATTTTGAAATAAAATTCGGGAATATTATCACAGTGATAATACATAGGATAAATTAATCAAAAGTAAATATAAACCAAAATTCGATATGGTTTAGTGTTAAATAGAGTTATATTAAAATTAGTATGAATTTATTATCCAACAGAGTTTTAATTTTCTATATATATATTATGATATTTAATATATGCAAAAAAGCAAGATCAGCATAGTTAGATTAAAAAAAGAATCATTTGCTAATTTAATAATAATGCAGGATAAAATTTATTAAAAATAATTCTTTAATGGAAAATTAACTAGAAACTATTAAATGTCACTCGAAAACTGTAATTTAGTTAAAAATATGAATGAATTTGTTGAACTTACATTTTTGAAACAAGACTTTATTGTTTGTGCTTCTCTTTCAGTAGTATTCAATAAATCAATAGCCTTGTTCACCTTCATTTCTTTTGATGATTTTGAAAATTCATGTGAAAATTTATCTTCTACAGGTTGGGATTTAGAGTAGCAAGCACCCATAATCTGAAAAAAGGTAACTGTTTATAAATATAAGTTTAAAAAGTTATTGAGACAAAAATAAAACTACACCTTTATTTTTGAGTGGATAGAAAACGACAGAAATAATAAATCAAATAGATAATCATTTCCAAATTATTAAAATATAGTAGTTACAACATTTATTATGACTTATGGCTAGTTTAAAAATTAAGTATGATATATTGAAATGATAAAATGTACACAAAAATAGAAACATCACAAAAAATTAATTGTGAAATCATAAAAAATAAGGTTTGAATTAATAGTTTTAGAAAAATTAAACATTTTTAACATGCTTAAGATACATTGTCCCATTGGTCATATATAGCAAATAATATGAAATTTTTTTGTAAATTTAAATGCTTATTCAATTCATATACAAACAAATATGGAATTTAATGCTGCATGGATTTTAAATTTATGATTTAGGGAAGTGTAAAATTGCTATATTATTTAAATATTATAATTAATCATTTTATTGGTATACTGGACAAAGAAACATGTATTGAAAGATGAAAAATCTAGAAAAATAGTCAAATTAAATATAAATAAATAATAAAACGGAATATTTCAAAAAGGAATTAGCAGATATTATCTATATCTTAAAATAACTACATATTTGTTTAACAAGTAAACATTCTAATTTGGAATATATTCTATAAAATCAACAAAATATTTAGACCAAAAATCTACAATTATCAAATTTTATAATAAAATATCAATATGATTCAACAATAATACCAGTTTAATTTTATTGTTTTACAATGATGAAATCTTCTGTCATTGCCACTAACAATAAACTAAGTGTTGGAGTCATTTATGAGGGCCCAAAAGTAAATAATCTGCTTTAAATATGATCTCCGATGTACTGTTCAGGATCTGTGTTTATGAAAATAATGCCAATATGCTTTTTGTTTCTATGCAATGAAGTTTCTTATCTGAAATGTTTTTGTCAACAATTGAAACGTTTCTCTTACAACTGTCCTGAGCATCATAGAATCTATGCAGGTAATTTTATTTATATTCTTAAATTTTAAATTAATGTAACATTAGAATTAATTTTTTAAATAGTAAAAATCAAGATCATAACATAGAATCTTGCATAAAAAAGTAGAAAATAAAAATAATAGGAATTAGAGGTAATTGAGCAAGATGAATATTAGGAAAATATTAACAAATAGCTGTTTAGTACATGGAAAATTGAATATAATTTTTTTTTATATAATTTAATTTTTTATATTACATATTTATGAAATATTATGTGAGTGAACTTTCTATTCTGGAAACAAAAAAAACTTTAATATGCTTTTGAAAGGTTAATAATAAATTTTATTAAGAAAATATTGTAATATATTATTATATATATGTAATTATAATTTATATTTAAAAATATTTCCAGTCATTAATTTAAATAAAGCTTGTTAGCTATTTTTAGTGTTGTATATATTTGTAAACATATATATTCTAATAATATTTCAATAAGTATATTTCTCTAGGTTAAATAAATGTCACTGTATAGATTTTACATATTAAACATAAAATATCATTTTTTTATTTTTAGAAATGAGTATATATGGTATAAAGTAATACTTACACAGGGAAATTGATTGCTTCATGTTTTGTCAAGCAAATAATGTGTCCATGCATGCACTAGTGCAACTTTTTGTGGAGATATAGTTCATATTGTGTATACCAAAGTTATCAAAAAGAAATAAATACTATTAATGCTGTAAGTGTTAAACACTAATTCAGAATTCATTAAAATTCTAGACTAATGTCAACCATTTTAACATTTATTAAAATTCAGAATTTGTTTATAACCTCTCAAATATTAAATGCTGAATTGATTCACCATTTCAGCATTCATTAATATTCTGAACTGATTAACAAGTGCAGCATTCATTAAATTGCTAAAATCATTAAACATTTCAGAATTCATTAACCATTCATTAAAATTTTGAATTCATTAACCATTTTAGAATTCATTAAAATTTGGTTCATATTAATATTAATACTTTTATTTAAAATTTTATAATCATTTTATAAATTAAATTTGATCAATCATTATTTTACTTCAGTTAATCTGCTGTTGTGTAATTTTTACTCAAAATTAACTATTAAATGCTTTACTTATTAAGGATTTTAGTATTTCAGCAAGGATTTTTAAATATTTTAAATATTTAATATCATGATATTTATGAATTTGTATGAACTATTTCTAATTTATTATAATAGTTGTATTAAATATGACATACACAGGCAAATTAAAATGGAACAATAAATTTGCCCATATAAGGGCTTTTTCAAATTTACTGGACAATTTTTTATAACTGCCAAATAGTTTAGCAGTACTGAGCTTTTCTTGGCACATTTCTTCAATAAACACTTCTGATTGACATATTGGTCACTAGTTATTATTTGTTAATTTACTATAATAAATAGTAATATATTTATAATATTTGTTTACTATACATTGTGCTTAATAATATATTGCTTCTAAGGTATTTCAATGACAAAAATATATACAATTTATAGATATATGTATACTGTGAGTTATTGTTAAATAAATATGTATTATTATTTATGGTGTATATTATATTATAATTCTTCAGTTATATTTTATGAAAATTGATTCTAAGAATATAGATTATGTTGTTTTCTGTGTAAACTATATATGAGTCATTTAACATAATAATATACATGCTAATATAAATTATGATATATTTCTTTAAAACTAAGTTATAATCAATATATGATAAAAGGCATATAGGCAAATATATAAATTATATGTATGTATATAATGTATGTATTTCCAGACAGCTCATTATATTAAAAGAAACAAAAGTTAAATAAAAATCAATTTTTATTTATATAGAAATATTACAATATATATTTTTGATAATATCTTATTTAAATATTACCAATTTTTGAATTATTTTAAACATCATTTAACAAAAAACAAACATATATTATGTATATAGAATTATATTATACCTCAAAAATATATTAAATAATATAATATTCTCATATTGACTTAAGAAGATATCTGAAGGTATTTATTTTGAATTTATTTCTCCAATGAAATTTGTTGAGGTATAAAGAAAAAAATGTCATATTGTTGATTTAGTTAATTTTTTTCTTAATGCCATATTTTTTCAGTGTTTTGAGTGTGAATGGTCTTATTATTAAGATAGACACAAAAGTCTTCATCTATAATTATATTGAGTATATAGACTCCCAAATCCATTTCTTTGAGCTGGTTCTACAATCTTAAGCTGCTATTGATGATTCAGGAATCAGAGAGTATCTATTGTCAAATGATTGGTTCAAATGTTTCTAAACTAAAATTAGAATAAACTTAATTGGAACAAACATTTTAAATATTTTTAAAATAAATAAAAAAAATTTTTTTTAATAAATTTTTTTTAAATATTTAAAAAGCACATTACCATATTTATTAAACAAGACTGTTTTTTTCAAAACATTTATGGTTTCCTGATATTATATAATATTATAATTATTAATAAATTGTAAGAATAATATTAATAACCAAGTGTAATATAATTTATAAAATATTTTATTTTTTAGTGTATTCCATTATGGCAGCCATAATCACTATATCTAATAGTATAAGTTAGGTCAAATATAAATTGTGACAGATTAAAATAATCAATTTATTTATATGTATTTTATTAGAAAATAAATATAATTTATATCAATTAAATAGTAATATAAACTGACCTATTAATATTATATGTATTATTAAAATTTAGTATGAAAAATATGTATAATATATTTATTTGCATAATTTATATTGATCATAAGTTATACTATTTGCCATTAGGCACATAATTATTGCTGCCATATGCATAATCATAATGGAATATACTCTATTTATTTTTATAACATATTATTATTAATATTGTATATTCTATGATATTGATAATGATACTATATTGGCAACTGTAGAGTACTTGGCCATAAATTTTTTTTTTTCAGAAAATAAATAAAACCTCAAAAAAACAATAAATAAATGTAATTAACAAGTAATCCCTATACAGTATACATTATTAAAAGCTGGCAGCTGCAACCACACCAGGATTATCAAGCATCTCACTATCCTATATGATATATAAATTTAATTACATTTATTTTTTGTTTATTTTCTGAAAAATATTAATTTATAGCCAAGTACTCCACAATCAACACATATATATATATATTAATAATATTATTATTGGTAATCTCCAAGTTTCCTTTTTTTACGTATTTTTTTAAATGTTTTATTTTGTTAAATTATTTTTTGTTTTTATTTTACAATTTTTTTTATGTATTAAATACTTAAATTAATAAGTAAAACAAATAATTAAAGTAAAATACTTAATACTTATGTATTAATCCTTACTCATCTCAGGAGTTTCTCTAGCGCCGCGTTATACAAACTAACTTTTTCGGAAATATCCTACATATTGGATTAAACATTATTACGACTTCTGATTTGTTATT
>JAYRBW010096514.1:0-20333 GCA_036023295.1 Invenusta paracnida | reverse complement strand
CAAAATGGCGACCATTTAGACAATAACTCGGGGCCTGATTTCCCATCTAGTGAAGTATTAAAACAAATATCTATGGTCCAGTCACATAATTTAATTATGTTTCAGATAAATTCCACAGCAAAATATAACTAATCTGAGCCGTCCATTATTTTTAATGAATTGAAACAAATATAACCCCCTATTAAGTAATATAAAACTTTGCATAATTTTATATTAAATATTTGTTTTGATTAAAATATGCACACGTTACATTGAATTTTTAAAGCTGTCATTTACATTCAATAATATTAATCGTATTATACAGAGATATGGAATTATATTATACTAGGTACCTACAGCGTTTTTAAATAATGCCAAGTATATAAAAAAATACAAAACTTGCCGCTGTAAAATATAATGTAAATATGTATGTACATATATAACTAATGTGTTAACAAAATAGCACGATTTTAAGGCAATTTGTGATAATATGCAGTAAACCAATCAGAATTTAGGTACAATTTAATCGATGGTATAAATGTGTGCACGCGATATCAGGTAATATAAGTTTTATAGTTAAAATTCCTTTTTATCTGTTGTTCTGTGCAAAATCATATAATTTTGTTGACAAATAATGTAACATTATGTTTGTAAGTTTTAAAAAAAGCCAAACTTATTTTTATATAGTTTTTCACGGCCATTCTAATAATATACATTTTGTTCTGGCAAAATTCATAGGTAGCTGTCTGTTTTACACAAAGAATGAGCTATTTATAACGTGTTAGATAGGAAACAGTAGTTTTTATGCGAAATCTAGGAGCTTAACAAAGGTTACTAGGTAAAAATATTTATTTTACTTATCGCCGGGTTATTTACAATTTATTTATGTTTAAAATTTCATAAAAATCGCTTAAAGTTTAGGGGAAATAATAAGAAGAAGAAGAATTACGAGATAAGTAGTTTTTTGCATCTAAAGATATCGGGTTCTATAATAGTTATGGAGATGAAAATTGGCAAGCTGGTTAATTTTCGGCGGCGCTACATGATAAAAATTAAATCACTTCAACGTATAATTTAGTTTTTAAATAGTAGTTGTTTAAAAAATGGCCGTTCTTGTGGTATTCTAATATACCTTCTGTACGTAGGTTGCTCGCATGAGCTGCATGAGCTAGCAGGTTTAGATTTGATAAATATTCTCCTGTTGTTTTCTATTTTCTATATTATAAAAGTATGTGAATATTTGTAATTACACTTTTTACTAAATCTAAATACAGGTTCTCTAAAAATATGATCTTGACCAACTTGCAGATCTGTGGTTGAAACTTATGAAGTACTCGTGGTGTATATTCACACATAACATGTTCCCAATTACTTTATTAACGATGTCTTTATTCTTAGCGTCTTTCATAGATGCTCTCATTATTTTGACTTTTTTTCATATTGAATCTTTCTGATGACCTCTGCAGTCTATCAACTGTGGATGTAATAGGCCTTCTTCTGAGAAAATATAAATCATTTTATTATTGGTAAAATCAGTGCATCCATAATAAAATCTATCACAAAAATATTAATTATTAATTATAATCAACTATGCGTGCGTACAAAACAATAATATGAAGCTTACAATTCTGTGCAAAAATAAGAGGTAATAACAGCTTGAAAACGTATGCACGATTAATAATACGCTTTATATTAGAAGCAATGATGCAATGTTGCGCATCTCTTTTACTAATCGATAATTCGTGCATTGTAACTAAAATTATCTTGTTTGAGTTGTTGCCTCACGCATTGGTCCAACGTATGAATGAGTTTAGTATGATTCTGTGTGTTGTCGTCATATTGAGTGGTACTTAGAATATTGTGTTTAAGAATTATGCTTGTGTTATAAATAAACTCTAAGACAGTTTTAATTTAATTGAAATATGATAATATGGTTTCAAGAGTTTCAACGAAGAAGTATTATGACGGGCGAGGAATAAGAAGAAACGATTGCGTTAATTATTGATTATAATACGGTTGAAAAATAAGAATAAGGGGTCCGAAGGGAATGCTTGATTAGTCTGTCTGGTGTGTTGGAACAATGTGCTAAAAGTCCTAGATAAATAATTTACAAGGCCTAAAATGATTAGACTGACGAATTATTGTAATTGAAGGCCCAAATATATTGTTTTAATATGTTCCTCGTGGTTGTATTTTGATGCTCGATATTTAGTGGGTGTGAGGATGAACACAGGAGCTCTAACGCTAGATTTGTTTAATGTTATTGATTACAAATAATTATTACTTTGTCAACTATTATACAATATTTATATATGACTGTTAATTCTGTTATTTATTTCAGTAACAGAGTAATAATTATCGGACGTGTAACCTTTGTGTGAAAATTATTATTTAAACAATTATAAATTCAAATATACATACATAGACACATTTATAATCTACTTTTCATTAAAAATTAGTGGTATTTTTGATATATCAAATTAATTAAAACTAATTTTCATTTAAATTGAAATCTCCAACCGAAATGAAGTCTTAGCTTGTCTACAAATTCTCCTGTTCAAGTGATACGAACATGTTTTACGTTGGTATTTACATGATATTCAAGCCGTCTTGTAGGTACATATCTATTTTTTTCGTATTTTTCTTTTTCAATTTATTATTGTAGACTATTATAAGATATAACTACTATGCAGAGCCAGTACAGAAGTAGTCAGAACAGCACAGAATGTAATTTACCCTCAAATTTCTTATTTATTGTACCCGAAGATTGGATAGTGTTGTCTGGAACGCCTTGTGATCTAAAATGTATTCAGACTTATTGTTTGCATTTTTATATTTGACATACCTACTTCTAACAAAGATATATTTTATCCAATATATTATTGATGATAGGTTCAAAAGGCACCTTAATGTCTCAATACAAATGCCTTTGTTTTAATGTGAAAGCCATGAAGATAATATTAATTCTCTCTCATCCAACACAATTCGCTATATAGACGATAAGAGAGCGTTGATAGTTACACTCTGAGTACAATCACACAGTTGTGATGTCTTTGAAATGGGGAGATTCTCGTGTGAATTAATAATGAAGTCAACGTATGGACAAGGAATGCTTTGAGATGACAAATCCACGATTGTCTGAGTATTAACGGTAAAACTTTCTGTATAAATAATTAACAGTTCTTCTCGCAAATGTAGCAGTACACTAATCATGACGATGTAGTCCATATATTATTGGAGCTTTTAAATGACATGTTTGTATTACTAGACTGGCCGGGGTCGACCAAGTACCATCCATAAGCTTACACTATAAAGGTAATGACATACGTTTGGACAGTGTATATATATAGAAGAAAGGAATCAATAATACAAAATTAGAAGAATAAAATCTTTTACTCAGAAGAAGAACCTGGACGTTTCTAATAAATATGTAGTTTTACAATGCTTAAAATGTGTGTAATGATACCGTCAATCAGATGCACTTTTCTTTGAGTATTACATAGCAATTGGTGTCAACATTTGATATTCGATTACTTTTTTTGTTTCTAAGTGATTCAGTGTTTCTATTCTGTTTCGCACGTTTAAGTAACATGTTTTTTATTGATTTGAGGAATATGAAAACATTTATTTTAAAATAAAATATAAATTAAACCGATTTGTGTTCAATTAAATAAAGCAAAATATGAATGTTTAAGACCAATGATGCAAGGTTACAGCTATACATAAACAAACGAACTACGTATACGAATAGGTTTTACCAGAGAGTGTTGTAAAATATCTGATTTTCATACATTTCTTCATATTTATAATAATAAGCATATATCGACCACTTTGTATACTTATATATGTGTGTGTAGAAATAATTTGTTTCTGTATAATTAATATATTATAATAATGAGTAAACAATTATGATATACGTAGCTACACAAATATGGACAATTTCAGATATTCCTAAACTTTAGAATAAAAAATGTTGAAAATCAGAAACTCGACCGTTTTTTTCTACTGAGCTAATTAAATAAAAATAAAGGCAAACATATGAATTAAATCAGTCAATCTGTTTCCATTGAATGTATGCATACACCTTGACATGCAACCGGATGTATGAAAATGTATTCGATTATTGAGTTTGTCAACCTGACAGGACTGATTTATTTAACATATGTATAAGAAATGCTACTGTGTATGTACATATATAAAACATTTCGCATCCAATGTTACGGTTTGAATCGAAAGTTATTTATTTCCTTTGAAGAACCCCAAAGTAAGAGAAAATGGATTTTATCTTTCTGACTAGAAATTAAAAAGTATTCAAATAAGGCAGATTTTTACTTTTTCTTGTCAGACTTAAATTGCTTTTGCTTCATAGTCGTGCTCGCGTTTGATTTAAAACACAAGTATGTCTTAGCTAACGAGAACTCAATGATCTTTCAGGTTATTCAGTGCATATAATGTTTCATTATTAAATAATGACGTCAATGTGTATATTATATATTACATTAAACTGTCGAAAGTTGGAGGTATCAGAACAATCAATTATTAAACTCGTTGTTATTTTCGTGATGAGGACAACGTTACTAATAATTATAAAAGTAATTTTATTGTCATAATTTAAATGTCCTCAATATACTATATAAGACACGTTGAGGAGAAGAAAAAAGTACGTTTTTCAAAATGTAATAATTCAAAAACTCTTTCTATTTGCGTAAGATGAAATGCCTTAATCTGAATTAAGTAGATTTTACACCGACCAGGATATAAACCCATATAAATAGTTCTCGCGAACACTTTGAATGTGAAAGCATGTGCGAATATCTTTTCTCCGAATGCTGTACGCCGAATGCTCATATTACATCCTGTCTAGAATCAATAAATCAATATTTTAGCCGCATTTAAATTCTCCGTTGTCTTTAAATGACTTCATTATTGATCGAAATATAACAATGTTTTGTATAAAATCTTTCTGGGATGTACTCGCTGTCGCTAAGAGATGTACTGATATATCTTGCAAGATTATAAACATCTGTGATTTATAATATGTTAAAGGTACTTCTAATCTGTAATGTGTTAAATATAATTTTTGATTTTATTATTTAAAATTTTATATTTTCAAAATAATAATTAACAATAAGTAACAAAAAATAATGTAATATAAATATAATATTTTCCCTTACTTGTATAAATAACATTGACGGGTTTGCATTACGTTGAAACTTATCCATCCAAAAGAAAATGGGTGTTCATTTGAGGAACTTAAAATGATGTTTAAATAAACGAACGGAACAATGTAAGCTTCCGTCACTTTTCTCAAAATGAAGTTTGACAACTTTTAGCGCTATATCTTCACGATTGTTCAGCCAAAGATAATTCGGTCACGTGCCAACATTCTAAATATGCACCCCTTTGTAATATATGAGGAAAACATGTGGTGTATTAAAAAAATGCACATATCCCTCGATATCGTCGGAATTCTGATTTTTTGTTAATTTCTTGACGTAAATCACGAAGCGTAATAAAAAAAAGTTTACTTGCGGAAAACAAAATCTTGTCAACATGTTATGAATGCTTCACAACACTTTTAGAAATGTATACTTTAACCGATATTTTGTAAATAAATGATGTGTTTCAAATCTCTACAATGCAATACAATAACATCTTTATGATACGTGCAGAAATTGGTGGTTGAGGAAGAAATATTGTAACAAATAGTCGTATTTGATTTTAGAGTACAATTTTTTGTGTAAACTTTAAATCTACAATAAATTAATGCACCACAGAATGTATTATAATGATCTGTTTTGCTATTTTTTGTTGTTCCCGTAGTTAATGTTCATTTATATTCATGTTTAAAATATACTTTTTACTTATATACTTTTTTTATCAATATTGACTACGCATTTGATTAACTCGATATCTTAAATAGTTACTTATTCCTAAATTATTATCAATAACAACCATTAAAAATATAAGCAACAATTCCGGCTGATCAGAATATCACTTATTGCTTCAAGTATAACATGTTCTGCATTTAATTCATTTAAGTTCAATAGTCCCATATAAAATTTACTCAAAGAATAATATACTGCAAATAATCTAGCACAAATTGTTGTATTTACTTTTATTATAAGTAATTGATCATTTATTATAATGCCATTATAATCAAATATTTCTTAATTCATGATAATAGATCAGTTATATTTAATATCAATGAAAATACTAAAATTACATTTTAATAATTAATAGTTTGGTTTGTTATTACTAATTGTTTTTTTGTTGTTTACATATTAGAAGCATTTAATGATTCAATCTAAAAATATATTAAAAAAATTAAATATGAGTTTTTAGAAAATGTATAATTATGTAGAAGCTGTGAAATTACACTACTGGCATACATTTTAATTTGAATTTGAATTTGAATTTCAAATTTATTTTTATTACTGAATGAAAGTTTACAAATTGATCTCTTGTAAACATTAATTGCTTGTGTAAATGTACAATATTCTTTACAAATTATGATATATTGGAATGAGCAGAATTTTATATAAATAGTTTAAAACGGATTTTCACAAATATTTTCTTGCACATTTAAAAATGCTTTAGTATAATTGTTTATATTGTACATAATTTTCTAATTGTTTTGTTACTTTACGCACTTTTAATTGCACAAACGAAATATATTGCAACTAATGTTAGATTAAGAGTGGAACGATAAAACCGTCTTAAAGCAAGGAGCTCCTTCAAATCGCCGAGAAGATCTTCAAAATGATTATTTAATTAATAAAAACAAAATGAATCTTTCTTGACACGAAACAACAATGAAAGAATTGGTTTAAATCATTCTTTCTTAGTTTTGCTATCTATGTTGTGTATTGATTTTAAAATTGGAGGAGTTTGTCGATATTTTAGAATTACATTCAAAAATTCAATATTTCCTAAACAATTGTAAACATTGCTTTAACTGATATACATATAGAATACACATAGAAATTTAATTGGGAAATTTGGGAAATTCATACCAACTTGCTCATTATTCTATTCATTATGTTAGTGATTTATGATAATAGCTATCACAAATCTAAACGCTACAAAAATATGTTATATCAGTAATTATACATACTCGGCAAACACTATATATTTGGACTTATTACTTTTAAAAGCTCTTATTGATTTATACAGCTTTCTAAACTTGCATGTTTATTATCAATCATGTGCTTGAACCAGTCCCATTTACAGACTTCACTGTATTCAATTATGTACTTCTGATTTTAATTAAAAGGTACCACTAACCTAATCATTCAAATAACCCGGTTTTTCTGTGTTCTGTAATGAATTTTAGCAGTATGTATTTAATATACAGGTATATGTTGTTAACCAATATTTAAAAGTTCTACTTGTATCAATTTGACTTGTTTTTACAGTCAATTATAGAGATACACACACTTTTATTAGATACAGTTAGATTGATAATATAGATTATTATATCAATTATATAGATTATAGATACAAATAATGTTATTTTAACAGTCAATATATTTTCAGACTTACACCTAATTGTATGACTTTTCCAAATGTCCATAAAATAAAGAATAAATGGCTTATTAGTGAGAAAGCATTAAATCTAATTTGTACTACTTAACAGGATTAATAACGGGAAACCATTGTTAATTTATTGCCTACCTATGAAACCTAAATCCCAAGTTAGATGTCCGGATATAGTCCGGATCTGGTCTATTTTTCCTAAAATTATCAATTATAAGTAAACATTTGGAGTGGAAACTTACGGGATAACAAATAATTTGAAAGAGAATATCCTTCACTCACTGAACGAGAACACGAAGAAGAACGGAAGGAGGAGATTGTTAGACAAGAAAAGGTTCCACAACCCTACCGGACAGAAGAGAGTATGATGTGCACAGAGCGGAACACTTGAGGTTGAAAGGGACCAAGACGTTTATGGCGGGGAATTCAACAGTGCGGAGCTGAGAAAACTAGATGAGAGGAGCAGAAAGAGGTCCAGACAGTATGTCTCTGAATCTGACGAAACCGGAGTGAAGCTGAGGCGAAGGAAGAGGAGGCAGAGATGAGGATTGGAGAGAGGAGAAGAGAAGGGGAGACGAGACTAGAGCAGTGAAGGGAAGAGAGAGGGAGAGAGCATGAGAGAGGAGCGAAAGAGGTTGGAGGAGACACTTGAACAATCTTTGAGTTATCGTTTTGTCAGTGTTTAGTGAAGAGGAGAGGGAGAAAGAGAGAGAGAGAAAGAGAGAGAGAGAGAGAGAATAGATGCTAAGTAAAACGTATCCTCGTTGTTATTGGAATTATTCCTCAGAGAGAGAGAGAGAGAGAGAGAGAGGGTTAGCTATTCCGAGTCTTCGAAGTCAGTCAGACATTCCATCTGCCGGGACAAGCGTGCAAGAGGGAATATCCTTGACTAAAGCGCGCAAGTGAGGCTGTCCTCACTTAATTTACGGCTGCATCCCTGGCGAGCTTATACACCGATTCTTAGCCCCCTCCCCTTCCATCGCCTTTCCTCTTTTGCCAGGTTTTCTTCTCTGCTGGATCGCCTTTCTCATCTAGCTCCAGAAATCGAACTACACACGCTTAACTCAAATCAAATAGTGTCCTGTCATCCTTGAGGCGAATAAGCAGGCAAACAAGAGGTGGAAGAGGTAGAACAGGGAGCGGCAATGTCTATTGATCAGAACTCACAGCTCAAAACATCTTCTTCTCATCTCTATCTATCTCTTTCTCTCTCTGGAATAGTCTCAGAACACACTTCAGTCTTGGAATTCGAAGAAAAACGGAATAAGGATGGAAGAAGAATATGAGAAGTGAGGAAATTGACCCAAAGTGCGTATACAAAGCACGTACCAGATAGATTCTAAATAGGACACGAAAATTCCCCCTGCTGAAAGCATCTTGCTTCAATGACACCTTCAAGCTGTTCCCAACCTCTCTCCTAAACTACTTTGAAAATATATTCACCACTTTTTACTGACGAATAAATTTCCCTTCCCAGATCTCACTTTTTCTTAACTTCATTTCCTTTCGTAGTCTCCCTTTTTTACGCATAGAAATAGACTAGTATTACAATGTTACAAAGTGCTAGATGACTTCTTCAAAATACTGTTCATACATCTTTTATCTTTCCTTTGTTCCATTCAAGAATAAGGTGAGCAAATTATTTTCCACTTACAATTTCTGTTCAGTTCTTTGTCTTTCTCTCGAGAAACATCTGAATTGAGTATAATATGCAAAATTAGTCTCTTGAAAGCGACACAAGGACATAGATTATTTTTGTGTTGTAACATTCGAATTTTTACCTTCCATGTTACGATCTCTAAGCGCACAAAATCATTTTCTTGATTCTATTTTTCTCTTCATCTCTAATAATGTAAATTGGAATATCTTTTTTTAAACAGGATAATCATCTCTCAGCCTCGAGCATCTCTCACAAAAAAAACTAGGACGGTCTTTACGACCTGATTTAATTAAAGGTTTTAATTGCATCTACTACTTTTGACGTTGTTTTAGATTTAGATTTTTTCGGAATATACGTGCAAGTCTAAAAGTAACTTATCTACCTAGATAATATATGCCTTAACACGCTGACTATAGCCATGCAATAGTTGAACCGAGTCAAAATATGACGTCAAGAATGAAAATAAAAAACTTCGATCCTATCTTCCTTTATTACTTTCCGGTTTTTGGAATCAAAAAACGATAAATCTAAGTGAAGTGAATATGTATATATAGATTATCTAGAATCCAGTGTATTTACGTATATCGTCCAAGTTTTTTAAAGTTAACTTTTCAGAAAGAGCATTGTTTAATATTCATATAGTGGTAGATTTCTGAACACATTTCATTCCACAAATCAACGTTGAATGTTTCCACTGTTAAAAGGCTGATTTTATTCCATGTATGTACAATAAGTTACATTTCAAACGAATAAACTACATTATCATTTATTTTACGAATACAATATGAGAAAAGATGCAATAGCCAAAGAAGCAAGGAAGAAATTCTAAAATAATTTTCTTAAGTATAATTTTCAGACTCGTATGCAGACGTAAGAAGAATGAGACAATTTATGGATTACAGTGTCCGAGATGAATGATTATTGTGTTTGTTTGTACATAATAATGATCATAACATTCCTAGTGAAATCATTTACAGGGGGGCCTAAAAGTTTTTTAGATATAGCTAACGGATTATTGTAATTTGATGATTGATTCTTTGATGCATTTTGATACTCCGGTATAAATATATAATGAATTATATTTATTGTGTGAGAGTCTAGACAATATTGCCAACGCTAGATTTGTTTCATGTATATGAAATATATTTAAACGCGAATAAAAGTGGAGTAAAATAATTTTTAAGAATATTAAAATTTAATTACCTTTCCTATGTAATCTATGACGTAATCGATATATGTTTAATTATCGAATTCCTAAAATTTAATATAATAATATATTATCAAAGACAAATGATATTAGTGACTTTTTATAACAATATTGAACATTTAGCTGTATAAATAAAACATTTTCTCTGTACTTCATTTTATTGCAATATTTTTGTAAAGGTTATATATATGCGAATATATTTTCGTCAGATAATGTTTTTGACATTATATTGACATTTTTAAAATCTTCGTCAATAAAAACTGTTCTTGATTTCTGAGTGCTTTTTTATTTCCGTGCAGCTCTGTCTGTAAAAGTCAAATAAAAAGTAATTCTCAGGGAAGTAAGATGTAATATACAGGCATTAATCGTAAATCCCGTGCATTCTGGAAAAATAATCAATCCTAAAATTAGCGTCGAAAAGGTTTATGATAATATATCAACAATTATTATTACCTCGATCATATAAGTATTTCTGTTACTGTAAAAATATGAATGATAGATCGATATTAAGTGGATTTGTCCAATGCAGAAATTACAGACAAACCCAAGAAAAATGCAATGAGAAATGAAATATACGATTTTGTTAAAATATTTATTTCCTTTTTTTATACATATGTATAGCGTCTAAACTGCCTTAGTTTTAAATATGTTATCATTGTTGTTATTGTTATCATTACTTTAACTTTGCCTCGAAAATGTCGCATTTAGACTAGATTGCTGTAATTATCGTGATATATTAATGCACCAAAGAAAGACATTAAAAGACTGCAACAACTCCAAACTACAGTTGCGCGTCCAGCTACTTCGGCTCTCGTCAAAATACCATCATCACCTCTGCTGGACAAACTTCACTGGTTACCTGCTCAAAGTACAAATTGTGGAGCTCCTACTAACTGCTTGTATGATGTATTAGAGTTCTACTCATCTCCATTCATCACTCGATCATCCAGTCCAGTATTTCTCCCAGTATTTATGAACAATTAATTATCGTCATTTTAGAGACAGAGTTTTTTTGTTGCAGCATAAAAAAATGGGGCATTGCTTGTCTTCATATTTACGTATATTGCTGGTTACAGGACTATATTTGACTTTTCAGCACTTCTAAAATCCTCTGTTTTGATAATTGTTGGTACTATGGAATAAAAAAACTATTTTTATTATTTATGATATTATTGTCAATATTGCATTCTGAAATAGATTAATCACAAAAATTTGTTGACTGAACAAATTCGCTTTGTGAAAATTTACAATTAACAATATATAACGATAAATTAACACAATTAACAATATATAACGATAAATTAACACAATTATACAAATAATATTATATATTATGCAGTATTATATTATATGTATTTTGAATTTTTATAAAGGCATACTTATATGTTAGAAACAGTAATTTAAGACTTAATCAAAAGTTTACTTTTGTTATCATGTTTCATTTTAAAATTAGCAGTGATTACTTACTTGCGAAATACTTAATGTTGCGTTGTTATGTTTTTTAAAACACGTAAGCATTCAATTTGCCTTTCTAATTACTTTTTATAAGCCAGACTAGAATTGATATGTTTTATACTTACGATGTAGCATGTTAATGTATTTTCTGTCGTTGATGTTAGCTTATATTATTATATATAATTACAGTTTGTCATTACAACAAATTTGAAAAATGTTTTTTTTTCAAAAGTATGTAATTTTTAAATCATCCTTTCTTTAATTGTATTTATTCATATATAGCTAGGGTGTAATACAAATTATATTATTTACAATATCAATAAGCATAGTTTCTTAAATATATACGAAGTATATTGTTTAAAAGCTGAAAATGGTTTGAAGAGAAGATATTATTTATGGTTACCTCAAGCAAATTCTGTTGGCTTCGATGACGTTTCTGCAATGATCTTGGAGTGCAGTAAATTGTTGAGCTTGCGAGCTGTCAAAGACCCAAGAAAGTTGTGGAGAAATTCGAGCATTTCTTTAACGTCATTGAAAGTAAAGGCCTATGCACACCTAAAGCAGCGCGGCGCAACGCGTCGAAATCGATGATGAAAATGATCAACTTTACGCGCGTCAAAGATCGATATTAATCAAGGCTCGCTGATGAGGTTAGAGTTCGCCAAAGGGGATGATACCTAATTTACGGAAGTGATTTCTAGAATGATACTACTAGATAGTTAATTGTGTGGCATTTCGTAAGAGCGAATTTTAAATTGAGCGAACATTAAACTGCGAAAGAACAAAGGAACATTAAAATTGGTCAATATTTGAATTGAGTGAACATTAAACTGAGCGAAGTTTAGATTGAACGAAATTAAAATTAAGCGAACATTGTTTTTAAATAAAAAATATAAATTGAGCGAACATTAAATTGAGGGATTTATATAACCAGATATTATTATTAGAAATTATTTTATGAAATGACACTAAACAATTTTTGCTCAATGTAATGTTATTTCAACTTAAAGTTCACCCAATTCAAAGATTGACCAGTTTTAAGGTCTATTTCTTCTTACGCTCAGGTTAAAGTTCACTCAATTTAAAATTCGCTCAGTTTAATGTTCGCTCAATTTAAAACGAGCTCTTATGATAGTACACCAGTTAATTTATGCATAATAATAATGCTGGATGTACTTAATCCGAATGACTGTTTTCAAGCAGTTATTTCTTTTATCAAGATCGCACCGGTAAGCAATATATATTGAAGGATTGGTGTTAGGACAACACAAAGTCAATATAGTCGATGTGAAGTCAATATAGTCTGCAAGAAGGGGGACTCGGTACCATATCCCCTTTATTCTCTGTTTACATGTAGCTTTTGTGCAGAAAGTTAATCGTTTTTTTCTGCACTATGACGCGTTCGGTGTAGATTGGATTTTCAACGTGCCGCCTTGCGTAGGTAAGAGGCCCAATCGCTTATCCACAGACAACCAGATTATTGTAAAATTAATAGATCTTTAAAAATCAAAATTAATAGATAATTAAAAATTGATTATTTTTTAAGCGCGCTATGCCTCATTTATTTATGCAAAAATTATATAAATAAAATGTGAAAGATTATTGTGCGTTTGTACAAAACAATTAGTAACACTAAATTTGTTTTTGAAGGTATTAAATAAAGTGTCACATTTAATAATTAATTTAGAATATTTTAATATTGTCATGCAAAACCGTTCTAGTGATTGATTTTGTAATAAGTATCAACATTTTACTCAACTATCTATATGTACAAATTTTAATATTTTTGTGTTAACCTTTTGTCAGTTATACTTAAACTACAGCATAGCAACATAATTTTTATTTTTTATATATTTAAAGCCTTTCAATATATAAAAAATTATCTTTTGCAATTAAATTAGAAATGTCTAATTGTATTGTATATTTATATCCTTTTTTATTTATATAGGTACTACAAGTACTTATATTGTTTTATATACAGCTGGTGCTCAGAATGATCACACATAAAAGGCTATAATTAACTGTTTATTAATAATCGCTCTTCCAACTTAGATAGAAGCAAAACAAGACTTTTAGATATTGTTGTCACCTGAACATAGGCAATTGATCCAAAACCCGAGAAAAAAATACATAGCAAACATAGTTAGTACGACATTGTCCATGTGGTGCTACATTGGGACATAGAAAATGTATTAAGCACTCATACTATAAGACATAGTA
The DNA here is from genome assembly GCA_036023295.1 of Invenusta paracnida. Taxonomy (NCBI): domain Eukaryota; kingdom Metazoa; phylum Platyhelminthes; order Proseriata; family Coelogynoporidae; genus Invenusta; species Invenusta paracnida. Next base: position 6,273 of record JAYRBW010096514.1, on the reverse strand, counting down.
AGCACCACACTAAGATATAATAAACTTGCCAAGCATCATACTAAATCATACTAAATCATAGTAAATCTTGTAAACAACACACTTAGATATAATAAACTTAGTAAGAAACATACTTAGACATAATCAACTTAGTAAGAAACATACTTAGACATAATCAACTTAGTAAGAAAGAAACTTAGACATAAGAAAATTAGTAAGAAACATACTTAGACATAAGAAACTTAGTAAGAAATATACTTAGACATAATAAACTTACTAAGTTGTTACTAATCATTTATTTGGAAATGTGAGGGGCTAAGTAGAATGGCACGTTTACTAAGTATATTGAGTATTCTTTACTCGGGCACCGTCATGATTACCTATGTAAGTAAGACAATCATTCAGCTGCTAATCCCTATTCATAAGTTGATTTAAAACATGTTTAGTTTTATTAATTTAATATACATAATGGTAAGCTATATATATTTCAAAGATAGCGGAGTACAATTTTTCGATTTCAATAACATGTATAATAAAACTTAAATACATTAATTTTCCATAAAATCTGTAAGTAAACACATTTTAAAACTGTTTATCAGATGGCCGCTTTTCAACAATCGAAATCTTTATTTTACGTAATATTATGAACAAATGGTATTTTACATTATGTGTCAATATATTTTTTTGGCTACATTAAAAGCATTTTTCTAGCTAGACAATTTACCTAACTTAGGAGTTTTAATACAATAGCATTTTTTTGTATTATTGTTTTAATGATTCCGAGCGTAATGATGCGCGTTTTCGGTAACAATTGGCATAAAACACGTGAAGTTTACGTGTAGTATGCTAAAGTTAGAAGAATACACATATATGCATACTATTGAAGCAAAATTCGTTTTCTCTATTTCTGAATACAATCAATTTCCGTTGGTTTTATCTGAAATATTCTTATAAATAAAGTAGACAGATAGGAAAGCTATGAATTTCCAGCTTTGCACTTTTAAAATAAATCCCGTACAATCTGATTCTAACTATTTTTGAATAAATTAAATATGTCATATAACATACTAAAATAAATAAATAATTACAAAAATAGTGACGTCATGAAAAAAAGTAAAAAACCAAAACTGTGATTCAAATAAAAACCAAAACATGTGAGCGTTGAAAGACATGCTGAACAAATATCAAAAACAATCCAATTATCTATGCGGGATCTTCCCAGTTTTACTGAAATTTCTTTCAAAGCAAGTTTTGAATGAAAATTGTATGTTTTTGTAGATTATTGAGACATATTTATCTATATTAAAAGCTACTATTTCTATATATATGAATGTATGTATTCAAAGAGACATTTAAAGAGACATAATATGCGAGCATTTCTATTCCAGGTCTCTTATTGTCTGAACTTGGAGAGAGAGAGAGAGAGAGAGAGATAAATAAGGAAGGAAGGGGAAGCAAGAGGTTTTCTCATCTTTCTAATTGCCACAATTTGGAACATTTTCTCTGCTCTCCCAGAGTAGGACATCTACATTTGAACTCTGTAAATTGTACATTATATACAGATGTATGTACTCAAGGCAAGGAAACGCCACAAGGATATACTGAAAGATGTTTTTTCCGTCTTCTCTTTTCTGTCCTAAGTGTGTGTGTGTGTGCGCGCAACTCCCTCGATTTGAGGAAATTTGAGGAATGGCTTTGAAGAGAAAGCGGAGAAGAGGAGAGGATAGGAGAGACGGGAGTGAGAGCTGCATGATAGAATTAGATACGGAGTATTGCTCAGCTAATGAACTGGAAGCACTGCAAAATCAATCTGCCAATATATCGCATCATTCAGAGTCCTATCTTATGCACTGGGACCTCCCAGTAGCTTACTTCATCAAGGAATATGTTATACATATAATTAACGCAGAATATCTTACCCTAAGTGTGATGCTATGCGTTTGTATTGATTTGTAATAGCATTAAGATTTACAAAATGTAGGCATAATTTATGCTCAAATATATTAATATTACAAAGCAATGTTCCAAACATGGGTTGAGGATAATTTGTACACGATTATGCGTATGGAATAAATAATTATCGCTAAATGGAAAAATGAAATCGATTAAACTGAAATAATGAACTTATAAGAAATATACTTTTTGTAAACTATATTATCCATACCTAAGAATAATATTGATTAAATATGTTGTCTAGAAACGCCATCAAGTCATTTTTTATAAAAAACTATTTACCTAATTGCTCTCCAATACCTTTCTATTAATTATTATTATTACATATTGATGCCTACATTGCATCAATTACTAAAGCTCGGAACAAGTTTCGGAAACAATGTATATCTATCATATATATATATAATATATCAAAACGTACTTCTATCAAATATCGATTAACTTATAAGTATTGACAATGAAAGTAAATGATAACGTAACAGTAATACACAATTGTGATTTGCCGGGTTATATAAACCCTAATACTTCGTTGCCATAACCGTCAACAAATCAGTCGATAATAATTAGCTCAATGCTGTGCAGCGTATATCTAGTTGGTTAAATTCAGGAGTATAAGTACCGGAGTTCGAACTTGTTATCTTCAGGTTTGAAGTCAGGAGTCCAATCACCTTGATTACCACTCTCCTTAAAATTAAAACTATAAGATGCTCTGTCAAAGTATCATTGCACTTTAATATATATTCTGTAAATATACACTGATTAACTCACCTCTCTGTTATATTGTAAAAAAATTAAATAAAATAGATTATAATATAATAATGGGTAGGTCAAAGTTATGGATTAGTCTCCGATTTGTCCAAATAATATTAATTATATAGTATTAACTCTAAAATAAAAAACAAATATTAATACTTGGCTAACTCAAATTAAATTTAAATTAACGACAACATCTGCATATAATACAATCAAAGTGGGATCAAGTGGCCCAGATCACGGGGAACAAGCAATTGTGAAGTACGCCTACTTCGCCAATGATTTTTATTCTGACCAAATAAATAAGACCGGACTAACTCGTTTACAAACTCGTTTGCACCTGAGTAATGCACCATATTTTCTGTATTCATCTATATTATACATTACGTTAAAATTGTTGTGTCTATATTTTTATCTGACTGTTAAAGATAAATAATTATAAGTATAATAGAGTTTGATAACATTTATCTCATTTACAAATTCCAATAATGTTCACATAATATATTTTTTGAATTAAATCTTTTTAACAATAGTAATACTTTGATAATTAGGTTGATTGCTTATATTTTATATAACCTTAAACTTCACACATTTACACAGAAATGTCTTAATATTATTATTTAATTAATTATATATTTAATATTTTTATATTATAATTTCTAAAACTTATTTTATGTTTTATTTATTTATATGAATGCATGTATGTAAATGCATACGTTTACCTACATTACATTACCGGTATAGTATTTAAAATATCTCCTCATATTTATAATATTCATCTATATTAGTATAAAATAGACAAAAGACGTAAAATGTTTAATATCACGAAATATATTTTAGCTTCTAACCGAAGCCATTTTTAGCCACTTCAACCAGAATATTGTCTTGGTTGAAAATGGCTTCATAATGCTATTATATGATGACAGCAGTAAATATTTCGAATTCATGCATTATTTATTGTTTTTATATATTTATTTTGATGTAATACCCACATATATATTTAGTTATTTGTATATTCAACTAGTATAATTGACGAATACATTGCAAGGAAATATATAACTGTGTACTTTATTTAATTCTAAGGTGTAGTTTTCACGCTAATTATCTTCATTGTGTTGTAATTCTTTCAGATATAAATTAGATTTATTGTAAATCAATATGCCTAGTATGTTTGGCAAATTGAATTATCTGTTTATATCTAATTTATTAAATTTGACTATTTATATTTTATTTCTAAAATTCATACACACTTAATTACAATTACTAGATATGATACTACTATTAATATGAGAAATATTTATAATTTTAATATAATTTTTTTTATGGTATGTTACTCCCTGTCAAATGGAAATCATTCAATAAAACACAAACGTTTTATTGCAATTTTTAGTACCTAAATATATAATTTTAGTATACTACAGTATTCATTAACTCATGGTGAAAAAGACGATTTATTTTATAAATGAAACTTTCAGAATGTGCTAGATGTCTTCTTTTTCGATTTCATCTAACAACATGGTTAACGATTGCTTGATTTACTGGCATAAACAGCATTATGTATAAGTATATATTGCTTAAATTAAAAATTTGTCTTCAATCACTGAGATATATTTTCCTACTTTGACCTCAATACCAAGGTTAGTCCCTATGGATTAAAAACATGGCATTGAACACTTGTATTGAAAAGTATTCAAAATATTTAATTGTTGAAACTAGTCTAGTATCTTAATTCTCTTTCAAACAAGTTTGTCAGATATTAGTCTTCGACTAAGCCTTTAACTTAATGCTTTTAAAATGAAGTCAAAAATGATGTCAACTTCTGCCCTAATCCCAGACTAATCCATAACTCTGACTTCATCCAATGAATATAACAGAGGACTAACATGCGATGTGGACATTTGTAAAGTATTTTTTTTCGATGGTAATATGTGATCAATTTACATAATTGACACATAATCTACTGGATATAATTTGAAATATTAATTCTAACATGGACGCATTAAACAATATATGTATATTTACATTTCTATGCAATACTCTACAATATTTATGTACTAAATGGAATCATTAATTACAACAAATAGCAGCATTATTTCAAGCCGTGAGTTATCAATTACTGATGCAAATTCATACAATTAAATCTAACCTTCCTTTATATTTACAATAAATTAATATTATTAAAATTAGATTATAGATGTGTAGGAATAGGTTCGAATTCAGAAATATATGTCGCATAAATACTTTCTATCATACATAGCAGTAAATTGAAGATGTCTTTCGAATTTAATAACAGCTTAATAAGTGTATCAATTTCAATTTTAAAAATAGCACGTCTTTACTAGAGAACAGGGAATTGTTGAAAATCTCCCCCAGTATCATATAACTCTTTGCATTCTGATTATTCCCTTACCACACACATACAATGTTACATCAAACATTTATAAAATAATCAATATTATAATTCACACGAAAATATTCCTGGCTTTTATCTATAATTACACAGTTCTTTTGCACGCTCTATAACACATTTAATTAGCATTCCCTATTTTGTTTTAATGAGATACTCGATGCACATATATGTATACTGCAGTAATCAGACCGATATATCATCTCCAAACTCTGCTAAGTTCAACATAGGTACGGGCCCCGTGAACATAATTCACATCCTCTATTCATGCAGATAGGGAAGAGACAATGCCAGAATTAAGGCATAATACAACGGAATTATAAGTTTTTTGAATTCGGTATAATTATCTTCCTTTTTCGCATTAGCTTTTCGTGCAAGTATTATTATTATGTATAATATGTTTACTCTTTGTACACATGATCGTATTGTATGAAAGGTTTTTTGGAACGTGACAATTAGGATTGTTAGAAGGATGAAATAGTATAATGTTTAAGAAAATAAAGAAGTCTTGGTTTTAGATCAATATTGGAATATAAATACTATTGTTTGATATTATTGTTTGATATTATTAAATTGATAAAAAAACTGATTAGCTTTATCACATAATTATTAATATTATTTTTAGGATTGGGGCATCAAGATAGACAATCTTTCTAGACGGGGTGGATAATGAATATCGAATTAAGATAATAATAATAATAATAATAATAATAATAATATATTAATCTAAATTTCAAATTATGATGTTATTGACAAACCTGTTTTCGAGTTTACGTAGAATAGATAAAAATCATTCAAATTTGGAAACATTTATAACTATTACTAAAGATTTGAAAGAGTAGTAAGATAATTATTGCTTTATATTAAAAATAGTCAGTTAAGCGATGCATTACGCCACTTGGATTCTTACATAATAATTATACATGTATGCAAATTTATAATCTTTTGAATTGTAGTATTCCTACTGGGATATAAAATGTCAATAATTAGTTTTTTTCAAGGTATTAATAGTTTTGATAGTCGGACGGCATCGGCCAAACTCAGGAGGATTGCGTTGATTTTATAGGTATGAGGGTTAATCGTGTAATGAACTAACAATATATTGCGACCCTGCCGCTAAATCACCACCAAAAAATGGCACCACTAATAGTCTGCCCCGACAGACTCTATCGTCAAAAGAA
>JAYRBW010096503.1:0-20336 GCA_036023295.1 Invenusta paracnida | reverse complement strand
TAAATATATAACATTATATTATACAAATATATATCACTATAGTGTAGAAATATATTTGCAGTTAGTTCATAAATTTATCTCTAAGTCTATACTCTCATATTATTCAAATGTTATTATATATAACTAGGTATACAAATAAATGTTATATGTATATTTATATTTATTAAAAGATAATAGTTATATATTCTACATAAACAGATTGAAAGCTATTTGTTAAAATTATTTTAAATATGAGCTATTTTATAGAACTTTTACGAAAACATAATTTTAAAGTTAAAAAAATGTCAAATAGTGTATTTTGTGTATTCTTATGAAAATTATTTGCATGCAAGAGTTTGAATGCATCACTGCATATTAAGGTAATAAATATATCTAATATGTTATATATAATAAGTAATAATATTTTTTTGTTTAATAAATATTATTATGATAAAAAATAACAAAAAATAAAATAAAATAAATAGTATTATATTTAACAACTTATAAATACTTAGATAAAATTATATTTGAAATTATTTGGAAAATGAAACTTTAAATTTCAAATCATTTTAAGTTTTCAATCTTGAATTGTACCTAAAGAAGTTCTAATACAATATTACTATAATTATCAGGACAAGTATACTCTAAATACGGTAAACTTAATTGTATTTATATGTTTGAGGTATTCTCAGCTGAAAAAAGTAGATTGGTGTCATTAAGTTGTAGGACTATAGTTTTAAACTTGCTTTGTGATCGAAATGGTGTTTCCCATTTTCGAAATAAAATGTTTCCTCTTTACGAAACACTAAATATATTAGCAGCACTCAGGGTGAAAGTTCTAAACGTGTAGTAAAACGTCTTCTCTTAAGTAAATATAAAAACTAATTTAAAATGTTAATGAAAAATTAAATGCATATTAGAAGAATTTTTCATATTTTTATAATACCCCGTTTGTGATTTCCTTTTAATTATTTGTATTTCTTTAAACAATCAAGTCAATATACTACTTACAAATTTATAAGTAGTAAACATGTTATATACATTTAAAAAATTAAAAATACATTTAAAATATATTATAACTGTTTTGATTGTTTGGTATACATAATTTATTTTAATACATATATTATTTAATATTAAAATATAAAGCCAATTAATATTTTTTAGATGTCTCCATAATAAAATAAGTTACTAAATAAAACTATTGAAATAAACCTCTAAAATTTATTTTTAAGTATTTAAATTCGATGGTACAATGAGAATCAATACAATAATAAAAGTAATTAAACAGTAATTTTGAAAAGTAAAAATAGATATGTAAAATGGATAAATTAAATGTGATGAATAGAAACATGAATAATTCATACTTTATATACATAAAGATTTATGAATGTGGAAATTATAATGTCTTTAATTTGTGAGACAATCCTATATGATATTGGTTTGTTCGAGACTTTTTTCTTGAATTCAGAAATTCTAGTATGATCAAAATGGAATAAGATGATAAAAGTATGTACAAAAGTCTTGAATAAATTGATCTATTCTAAATATATAATATTGTAACTATATGGTCAAAATCGTTAAGACAAATATGCATGTTACATATAAAAATATACCATCAAACAGTTGATAAAAATTACATCGCATTAATATATATATTAACCACGATACAATGGATATTGATAGCAATAAAATACATTTTGAACGTAACACAATCATTTTTTATTTCTAGATTACAAATTTTAGATATTCCCAATTTATATCTTACAAAATATCACACTTCTCTATTTTTAGGTCAATTTATTTTATTAATCTTAGTATATAAAGTGACCAAGAAGTCGTTCACCATAGAAAAATATATAAAATCTGTTGTTATTTCAACATTTCATTATTATTCACAATGTCATTTTATATATTTCTATACTGTTTGATTTTAATTTTCCTAATTTGTGATAAAACTTATGAAAAATGAAAACATTTACTACCTAAACAACAAGTTTTACTGATATGCGTACATATCCAAATCTAGCAAATATAAAAAACTTTTATAAATATGACAAATATTTAAATTGGATAGTACATACATATATATATGAGATATAAAATATAAAATTTAAAATGACAAAACACAATACTGTACGCGTGTATTTCGTATTCGTATGTTTGTATCCTTTGTTACATGCCAAATGAATGTATTTCCTAAACTATAATTAAAATTATACAAATTTCTCACTCACTCTGATATAAAAGAAGGTGTTATTCCAATGAACTGTAAATTTAATAAATGTAAGGGAGGTTTTTTGTAAGCAAGAACATTTTTTACTTAAAAATAGAAATTCAAGAGAAAAAATGTTATCAATACATTTGTATAGAATATATAAGTATAAATACTATGAGCGAACCAATAATAAACAATTGGATGTTTGAGTAATTATGAATTTTTCTTTCTAGATTTTAGTTACATAGAAAATTATAAATACAGAAAAAAATAGAACAATGAATTGCGTAAAAAATATTTTTAATTAGTTTAGTGTGCTTAAATAGTCTGCAAAACAAATTAATTTTTATTAAAAATAGTATATAAATAACTTTTCAGAATATTCCAATAAACTGACCAATTATATATGATTCGTAAAATTGTAACTAGATAATATTCAAATGAAAATAAATATATTATTTGAAAAAAGTGATAAGTACTGTTGAAATATATAGGAAAAAAAATCATTTTTCTCTGAATTTAGAAGTAAACATCTAAATTTTGACAAATTTATATTATTTAAGTATGTATAGCTAAATATTACTCCATGGATTTAGAAAATAATCTGTACAATAAGTTATTTTATTATTTTGCTATGGTTTATTTAATATAAATGATTAATTTCAATTTAATTTAATTTAATTTTTATTGTTTATTTAATTTTTATATAATTAATTATTTTGTATTTTATATAGTTTATATAATAATATATTATTTAATTAGTTGTAGTTATTAGTTATTCTATTTAGGAGTTAATTAATGTTATACTTTATTTCAATGTTTGCTAAATGGTATTCTCCAAATCTTCACACAGAAGATACTCGTTACATAACATTGTGTGTTGCACTTTTTATATAATATAAAGCAGCTTCAGTATTTCATTCTTTGACGTTTACCAGATTATAATAACATTATAATAATATAGTATAATTTTGGCACAATTAAATTTGACTGGATATTTCATGAGATATTATGATATACAACTAGAGTTTTTATCGATAACCATTACATTGTGGATAAAATTCATATTTAGGTATGTTATAATTTCATATATCTTTCTTACGGTATTTATAGTTTTAAAGTTTTTAAACTAATTATATTTAAGTGTACATTCTATTAAGTTAAATGGATTCAAAATTATAATATATAAATTCAAAAATAGCTATATATCTAGCAAATAATTCATTTTATAAATATTTTATAAATATTTTTGATATTATATATTCAGAAAGTGTACAAAAGATTACTATGAAACACTTTATACTTAATGCAGCATTTCAACATTCAAAATGGAATTGTTTACAAATATATACTATACATAACTATAAGTAGATTCTGAAATTTTAAATATATAGTCTTTAAATCCCATAAGCTAAAAAGAATGTGACCCACATCGTTTTAGACTCTTTCTGTCAAAGACAATAAACTCAAACAGATTAAAATATATAAAACCGTATTATAAGCGGCATAACGGATGAGATTAATGGTCACAGTAAATGAAGATCAAATGACTGGCAGATATAGACATCAAGAGAAGAAAAATCGAAACTGGTTTCTTTCTTCGTCATTGTCATTTCAGCCTGTCCTCACAGAAGCAAAGTACTCGCGCGCACACAATAGACCTCCTATTTATGTATATCCAGAAAAGAGACAAACAAGCTTCACGAAGAACACGAGTTACTCACGAATCGAATTAAAACCTGTCTTTATTAATGTCAAAAGCACCTGCGACAGTTCCCTGCCTCATTCGCTCTATCTCCCTATCGCTTTTCTCGAATACACCGTGTTTGAGAAATATTGTCCTCCTCTTCGAAAGAAAACGATTCGTGAATTCATGGGCTATATTTTATGGATATATACAATGCACTATATTATGTAGGCATGTTTCCTTTATAAAAAAAAGGCTATCTTACTCCCCTCTCCTCCCTCTCTTAAAAAAATGTACCGCAAAAATAGGCAAAGAAAATAAATCGGAATAAAAATCGATGTTTAGAGGGATGGTGCACAAAATAGTTCTATTTATGAACTGTTAACTGACTTCCCTTTTCTTATTGCACCCTCCTTCTCTCTGCCGTCAAGACAATAATAAATACAGACTATTCCTTGAAGGAATTCTAGGTGATATAGTTGCTAATCAGAGGAGATATGTATGTACATATATGAAATTGAGGATACTGGTCGATATACTGAGACTTGTTTTCTCCAACTATCTACAGATTGGTGGCAATTATGTGATTTTTCAATCACGTACCAGACAAGTTTCACTTTAAACAGAAAGAATAAATTTGAATCTTGCTATCAGAACTTTCCATAAAAAGAAATAAAGAAATATTTTAGTAGTTCTGAAATAACTTGTGCGATATAAACTATTTATTAAAGCATTATAACAATATAAAATTAAAATTTTATAAAGTTCTGTTGCATACGTTATATAGGTATAAGCAATTCTTTCAAACTTTTATTCTTTTGCCAAATTCTTGAAAACTGTTATATTTAATTATTCATAATTAAGTGCACTGCCAAATTGCCTTGTTTCTTGCGATATTTTCTTAATTAATAGTAACTATTCTTTTATCTTTTTGTATTTAGGCACAAAATTATAACTAATTGCATCCATTGATATAGCATCCATATAAAGCAGTGAATTATCTTTTCCTTCTAAATTTGAAAATAAATACTCAATAAACTTACTTATAGTTTACAATTCTTTACATTCTCTTTACAGAGAATATGTATTTTAATTAAAAGCCTTTGAACTGTTTATGATACCTTCAAAGAGCAATACCAAACAATGCGGCGTAAATTCATGGGTTACTAAATTAATATATATTAATTAAAATTGAAATTGAAATTTATAATTTGAATAAAATTCATGTTACATAGAAAGATATACAGCATATAAAAGTGAGCATAAAAGTTATAGGCTTCCATAAAAAACATACTTTCATTCATATAGTTTTAAGATATACAATGTTTAGGAATATAAAAAGATAAAAAGATAGAAATACCGAAATATATATCCCAGTTATATATATTCTAAAAGCAGTTGTTTCAGGCAAAATATACCTACTTTTTAGGAAATGAATTAAGAAAACATTATATCACATAATTATACACGTTTGGTTCAGAAACGACGTTATGATTAAAATAGATTGCAATTAATTACAAAAATATTTTGAAACACAGTATTAAATTATCTATGTACACATTGCAGGACTAGATATTTTATCAGCTAGGTTACTAACTGTTTTAAATTCATTAAAAAATGAATATACAGCTTGTAAGTAATATAACTTCAGTCATAATATATTATATTGTGATATACATATGTTTGATATATATGTATTATGACTTTTTTTGCTCTCACATTAAAAATAATAATAATCTCATTCATTCAAAAAAATCAACCAAAATAATACAATCATAAAAAAATAACATTGAATTAACAAAACTTAAATATTTTATAGCAAAAAAAGTTTGTTTTTTCTTCAATTAAATATGATAAGATCAACATCAATTATGCTTTAATTCAATAAACATTTGCCATGAATTTACTAAAATATTGAAATATATATGGACTAAATAATAACATGTTTACCTAACAAGCATATTTTTAAATATGGAAGTAATTAAAATAAAACACATTTAATATTTATGTATATTATGTATATTATGTTCATAGTATTATGTTTATATACTATACTAGTTCATATTCATAAATTTATAAAAATAACATGTTTTTATAACAGAAAAATTGTGCCCTATTATGTTGTTTTGATCCTTAATATATACTATCAAATATATTAAGTGAGTTTATAGGTATAAATGCATTTCTACATATATATATATATATATATATATTTCAACATGCATGAATTAAATGTTTTAATTATTTTTTGTCGATATAAATACTTAAATAAATACGTGCCTATACTTCAATTGTGAAACATAAAAAAATATGTTCAAATTTATAATTAGATAAACTGTGACTCTTACTTCTCTACACACACGTGAATGAAATTATAAATTACTATAAATTTTGTTTTCATCGCATAAAAATATATAATGTTGCCTTGTATCTGAAGAATAAGTATGCTTAAAATAATATCAATCACAGCCAATACCATGCTAACTTTGAGTACTATTTTTTATGCGTAACCGTCTTGGTCTGCCTGAAATCTTGGAGGTAATTAATTTCGAAGTTAAAAGGGTTCTAAAGAGTAATGATAAAAGACTGCACATAAATATCCTTCTCAGTCGAACTAAAACTGTCTTGATAATGTCAGCTTGTCAATCATTTCCCAACTATAATTTGTCTAGCATAAATAAGATATTTAAGGATAATGATTAATTAGAATAGTGTTTACTGGTTTCCTGCATATTTCATACTTCATATTTTCTACAACTAAAAATAAAGTTCCACAGGCTTATGCGAACATCAATTGATATGTCTATTTTTTTTATATTTATTGTTGAAATTAACGACTATAAAAGTTTTCAAAAACCAAACACTGAAGTTGTTTTGAGTTTGTATTACATTTTATTGAACTAAACAAATCATAAACATTAGTTCTTTATTTTAAATTATCAAATGATAAATTCAAATATTTCTGGTTCATATTTAAGAATGTTTACTATTTTACATATCTAATCTTAACTTCTCATAATAAATTGAATTTCAATTGGATATGAGTATCATTTACTTGACATGTGATTGTCATTTTTAGTCAAAAATCGATATGCGATTTGATTTATAAGATAGTATTATATTCTATTCAACGTTAAATACAACAAACATTTCAATTTCTACTTATTTAATCTCTAAATTCCAAATATTACACTATTTATTTTCAAATGCACTATTACTAAACAGCTTGAAATTGCTTGAAATTCCTACCACTTTTTATCAAAACTTTATATTTTAAGATATTTGGTGAATTATTTAATATATGCATAAATGAAATCTATACAATTATTCGGATCTAGTTATCCATAACATAATTTTTCTTAAGTGTGACCTATTTTGTTATTAAATGTATCCTATAAAAATAACCATTTAATGTCGCCCCGATCTTGGAGTGACAAAATTGACAAAATCTTTGTGATTTGTTAGACTATATTAGGTTACATATACTCTTTGAAACTATTATACAAACACAGTACTTATAACTAGCAATTTTGATCATCTTAATTGTTACATATTCATCTTAATTAGTACATAAATATCCTAAGTCCACTTCTGTATATCTTCCGTTTGACCAACCTGTATCTTCTTATCCTAAGTCCACTTAGTGTATCGTAGTTGTTATTCGATACACAGTAAGATTAACATATTTTGTTTTCTGTTAATGACAATCCTTTGAATATTAATGTTTCTATTGAGACAAGAGCAACATAATTTTAAATGTTACGTAATAAATAGGAAATATATCCAGATCAAAATATCCAAAACAAATATCTATAATCCGATACTATTATGTATCATACGCTGTTTGTTATTGTTGGATAGAAAAAGTAAAATGTCTTGGCACTCATTCATCTAGATTAAAGTGTTAACAGTAGATTTTGAAATGTCCATTGTTATATTTCAATGTTTAAAACTAGTCATAGGATTAAGTATATTAGGCTATAAAATACATATACACATATTATACTCTAACAGTATATATCACGTAATAAATTAATAATTAATAACGTTACGTATAACAGTATGTTAAACGTAAAAAGTTCTGTCATTTACAGGAGTTCAAAAGCGTTATTCCATTAGACTAGCATGCGTTTTATAATCTCTTAAAAACAAGTAACTTTGTTAAACTTCTATAAGTAGTATATTTTTCAATACGAATACTATTGTAATATCGATTTAGTTCATACATAATTGTTAATACTTTTTAATGTTGTATTGTTTGTCATTCATTTAATAATTACCTGATTAGTAGTGATTAGGTATTACAACCTATTAATTATCACTAGTAGGTATTATATATATATATATACGGCTGTATGTTTCTGATAAACATCGGTATATACTTTATATTATCTGAATCCGAATATTATTTGATACGAATACGGATTATTGATACTATAGTGTATCTTATATGTACCTACTATATAGGTATACCTGAAAAACAATGTTAATACAATTTATTCATTCATTAAATGGTATGTGTTTTCGAATTTAATTACCGTTTTCACAATAATAATAATTAAACTCTATAATATAGTATATAATGGACTGGTATGGGTAACTTCACCTCTGATGACCATGAAGTTTACTACTTTGGTAATGAAACTCTGAGACGCAACGGTGTAGCTTTCATTTGCTCCAAAGAAGTCAAGAAATGTGTCCTTGGATACAATCCTGTCAGCGAGAGAGTGATCACAATCCGCATTCAATGTAAACCTACAAATATCACTCTAATTCAAGTATTCTAGCTTCAAAGTTATTCTAGCTGGAAGACGTAGATCTGCCAAACTCAAAGAGGATAAATATGAGTACAGACTACTTAATGCGGAATTCCAGAGGCAAGCTAAAGCCGACAAGAAGCAACACATAGAGGCTATATGTTAAAGAATCGAAGAACACAGCAACAAAGGAAGGTACAAAGATCTTTTTACTGAGATCAAGAATATCACTGGGGCTTTTAACCATAGACGCAGCACCATTAAGACTAGTAGAGGAAACATTGTGACAGAAAAAGTTAGGTGAAAGAAAGATGGAAGCAGTACACCGAAGACTTATATCGTCGTAACCATAACATCACGGACGTTTTCAATAAAACATATTACGTAGACGAACCGGATTTCTTGTTCTCTGAAGTACAAACAGCACCAAAAGAACTAACAAAGGGCTAATCACCTGTTTGTGACAACATCCCCATTGAATTGCTGAATACAGATGACGATATCACAATAGGCAAACTCACCTCCTTATGCAACTGCATTTTAAAGAAAAAGAAATGGCCAAGCGATTGGAAGAAATCTGTTTTTGTTTCGCTATTCAAGAAAGGAAACAAGAAAGACTGGCAACTATCGCCCCATAGCACTTATCTCTCAAACAAGTAAAATCCTTCTGAAAATAATACAAAATCGGCTTAACCCTATCTTACAAGCAGAACTCCCTCAAGATCAGGCTCGTTTCCGCAAAGGTAGAGGTACCAGAGACCACATCGCAAACATTCGAGGAATCATGGAAAAAGCCAAAGAATATAAAAGAGACATTTATGTGTTTTATAGACTTTCAAAAAGCTTTCGACTGTGTTGATCATGCAAAGGTTTGGAACAGCTTAATCAAACTCGGAGTTCCTCAGCATCTAGTAGTGCTTCTATACAGTCTCTATATACAGATCAGACAGCTACCGTCAGAACTGAGTTCAGCGAAACAGAAAAGTTCTTGATTGGAAATAGGGTTTATCAAGGTGCATTAATTAATTATTTTCATTACACCTTATGACAAAGGGGCAACAAATATTAGAAAATACATCATCAGCAGTACATTTTTGCTTTAGAAAACAGAATAATATTAATAATTCTCATTTTACGGTGACTGTGTTGCAACACATACCACTAGTGAAACAAGACAATTACTTAATATTTACTTTTTGATGGCCCTCTTAAGCCCCAATCTGATCACTTCTTGTGATAATGACTTGCTGGACATTTTGAAAACAAACGTAATAGTTCACAATGCAAGAGAATAAATGCATATATGGGGAAAATTCGACAGATCTCTCTAAACTAGATTCTCGATATCAACAATCGAAAATTATAAGAATTACTATCTATCTACATTCAATACAAAGGTTTACAAGCCAAAATCACTAATCCTCGTGATAAATACTGCATTATTTAAGTTTTATATCTCTTTTATGCAATTATGAGAAAACCTGTATATTATGTTTCACTTTGTTAATATCGATACATGCAAAAAATTTTCCCTAACAAATATTTATATACAAAAAAAAATAACTAATTTTTTATAATATAACAATAGCGTTACTAATTGTACTAGGATGATTTGATTTTGTAGTTATTAAACTTTACAGTTTAAGCAATTTTTGTATAAACTTGTATTTCTATGTACATATATTGTATATTAAATAATACATATAAAATATACATTAATAAAACATACCACATTTAACTGTAAAATTTAACTTTGAGATTTCATAGATATGTGCAGTTATTTGATATTTTCTAGATTTTAGAAAACCTTTTATTTTTCTTTAATGTCAACCTTTTTGATTTTTAGAACTTCAGACTTATTAGAATCGTCAAATATGTAATAATTTCCCTTAGCAGAACAATGAAGCCAAGAATGAACACGAATGCATAAAAATTTACTGACAGATGTTTATTTCCTCTTTGTCTGGTCTTCAGATGTCATTTATTGACATGATGCTATATTTCTAACACTAGAAACTAAAATTCGAATCGTATGTATATAGTCTTATCAAATGCATTGTTTAAACTTTGTTTTTAAATATTCTGCATATTACTTTTTACCTAAATTTTAATTGTTTATAAAATAAAATATGCTTGAATTTATCTTAGGAAATATTGAAAACAGATGTTTCTATAGACGTTATAGACGTTAAAGTTAGACGTTAGACCCTATTAAACTTATTTAAATTTTACTAAAATGTCGAAATATGTTAACACTCATAAAAGAATCATTGTACATTCCAGTAAAATAAATGACATTTTTCTCACCAGTTTTAAATATTTTATTTCAATTATTGTAATCTTCTATGTGATTTGAATTGAAATAAATAAATAATATAAGTATTATAAGGTTGCTTTAATTAAATATCGAAAATAGCTAGTTTTATTACAACATCCCCAGATGTTCAATATATCGACGTTTAGATTTACGAGAAATATATCGGCTCATTTACTGCACATTAATTTGATTTATTTTATCCTAGTTTACAACAGAACGAGATATTTCATTTCTTATAACGTTTACCTAAAACTAATTACTTTCATGTTAAAATATAAAGTAGTTTACATTAAAATTCGTTAAAAAATAAATAAATTGTATTAATAAATGTATGTACGTTTGTTTTAGTACTACCGAAGTCAAAACATTTTAGAAGTGCTTAAAAAGTCTGTTAAATAGCTTATAATTAAATTTTAAAAATTAATCTTTAAAATTGGTTTATTATATAATTATCGGAATATTTGATAAAATACTGACTATTCAAAAAATCTAAAAAAATTTAACATTTCTAGAAGTAATATTATTTATTCCAAATATAGCGCAGTTTGACACTTTTCAAACATTATAGAGATCAACTATTTTTACAATAAATTTTTTGAATTATTAATATAACAATATATTGTTAAAAAATATGACAAACACTCTTTATTTATAGTTCTATATTCAAATATAAATACGGAAGAATGACGAATACGACATTCGATTTGTAAAAATTGTAATGTCGAAATTTACCTTAATTATATATATATATATATATAAATATACTGTTTAAAGAGATGAAGAAAGGAAATGTGTTTCATTTTTCTGCAAGAAGGACAAATATGTATGCCTATATAAGAAATATGTCATTTTCTACACAAAAAATCAAATAATTTGTAATATGTTTAAACATGTATGAACATCAATTTTGCGACATACATGTATCACATAGTCGTAAATAATCGTATATAGTATTTATGAAAATTGCATTGATTAACCGAAAATAGTGTGTATTTATCTGTTGACAAAGGTAATATAAATACTTTATTTTCGTATTTATTATTATGAATAATATTAATTATATTCTTTTCTGAGTTGGTGAAACATTATTTATATGCACAATTTTACAGTATTAAAAATCATCATTTCTGAACCATAGAAAATATATTTTATAAAAATAAGTTTTAAAAAGAAGAGTTTGTTTGCATTGAAGAAATATTTCAGAAAAAACATCAATACTCAAGCATTAGTACTCTCCTGAGGACTGGGTTTGAAGTATGAGACGTCTATTAGATCGAATAGCGTAACACAACGCGGCTTTCATTTTCAAATTCGACAGCGAAGCAAGTGTGAAATTTTAAAATTGCTAGTCTCCTCGAAAATTATGTATCACTCGTAGAGTATAAAACTAGATGAAACAGATACACAATGCCGAACTTAACACCAAAACATGTTTCTCATTTACGTTGCCTGGCACAGCACTCTTGTTTTTACAATTGATGTATATTTGGTAAAATAAAATGAAGTGTCGTTTTTATTTAGATTGTGGTATGTTCTTCTTTGTTTTAATAAATAATTTTACCTATACATTTTGAATGCTTATATTGTGAAATGTAAATGAAAATATGATTTTGTATATAATGATTTAGCTAAATGTTTATTTTTATTTCTTGATAGTTTAGATATTATGTTTTAAATGTAGGATGATTAAATATTATAATTAAATTTACAAAGCAAAAATCTGCCGTAATAATATGATGAAACGAAACACGCAAGTGAATATATTGGTTAATGATTTATAATTTTGATTTAAAAAAATTGGTATTTAATATTGCAATTGTCTTATTTTTTCAAATTGAATTTTTAAGTGAATTTATTTATTTATAACATTCATTAAATCGTAATAATGATGTACTTGCTACTTTGTATATATACGTCAAAATATGTACAATTCAGAAGTAATATTCGGACTTAGTACGAAATAAAAGGATTGAGTATTTACTACGCATTTGCTATATATTTGACACCGTCAATATATTTTCATGTTTAACTACTGTTACAAAATACGTACCATAAAACATATCACGTTTAATTTAATATAAATATTTTGAATGAATTTTAGTTGGATTTATAAAGTATTTTTCAATACACAATATATATATATCTTTAATTGTCAATTACATAACGAAAAGAAATTGTGCCTATATTTTCAAAATTTATAATACGTTATTGTAGAATTGTGAAACGTTCATATAATTGAAGACTACAATGCAATTAAAAACACAACAAAAATCACTATATCGAAGAACAAAAAAATATTGAAAGGAAAGCAATATATAATATAATATCATAAACATAATATAGTATATAGCAAATATTATGTATATAATATATAATAAATAAATAAATATTAACACGAATTTTACAATGTTATAAATGTAAGATTGTCAAAATATATTTTACAACACTAAATATTATACTATTACAATTATAATTATTTTTGTGTATTTAAATTCACCATTACTAAAGTTAACGTATACTAGATTATAATTGATATATAAACAATAGTGAAACAGAAAAGGTATAATTATGATTGTGTAAAAGTTTATTGTTATTTTAACATATCAACTAATAACCCCTATCACCTGCATCTAAGAGTTTATTGTCGTCATATGTTTATCTGTTGATACGTTATATACATTAATTATATTTCTTTTTTAAGTGTATTTTCAATAAACAAAATAAAATGTATGGATTATTTATTACATCTAAAGTCTTTTAATTACTATATATACAATATTTAACGATAATAAAAAATAACCTTTATAATGATTTTGTTTTGTAACATATATTTATGAATATTTTAGGCTAAATATTAGTACGATCTGGCAGCAAACATTATTGTGGAAAGTAATTGTAAAAGTGGAAATTGTATAAGTAATCATAGCGTTGAGGCATAGAAAAGGTTTTATAAACGAAATCAAGCACATTTTATGTAGTTCTTAATCCAGTTTATTTAAAAAGATAACCTGTTTCAATGCATACAATATGCATACAATATGATGTAAATATATGTAGTTTTAAAGCAACATAGAGTTTAAGTATGTACTTATAATTGCATGTAATTGCAAGAAATTGCTTATTAAAGATTAGTTAAATAGAAGAACAAAATTGAAAGTGTTACATTAAAGTTAGGCTGGACAAAAACAATAGGATTTTGTAATTAAATTTGCCTTTTAAAGTTAACAAACAATTATCTACGTGTATTACGCACATCTAGAAGCAGTGTGTACAAAAATTGTGTAAAACAACATATATAACATATTTTCTTCCATTGTTCAAAATTTCCTTTCTTTCGATTTTCAATTAACAAAGGGAAAAAAGCATACTATATGAAGTTTTAAATAATATAATCTTATTTATAAATTATGTTTTTGTCAAATTAAAATAGTTGTTCACATTTGCTTGAGAGAAATTTCGCTGTGTTCATTTAAAGTTCACTATTATTATTTTCTCCCTAAATAATAAAGTGAATCAAATAGAGAAAATTTCTTTGATCCATGAGAAAATCTTTCTGTGATGTTTTGTGTAGTTGAACAGTAAATAATGGAGAACGGGAGAAAGGGACTTAGTTTGTCTATACAAGACATTGAAGCCTAAAACTTCATTATACTGGACTCTCCCGGGCAACAGATGTTGTAGGTCCCAACTTCACTACTGAGTCGGCGATGCTTATCGAATCTCTCTCAGACTCTCCCAGCCAATAATTCCCGATGAAGCGAACTGTATCGTATAGTTAGCTCTATAAATACATCGATGTGAATTATATATGTGTATCTCGTATATATATATATATATATATTGTATAGAAGTGAGATATACACGTCCGCTGCTCTTTCCCAAACGGTAATTCAGTCTCTCAGGAAATTACCCCCTTTGAGGTTATACTTCTGAACTCAATTCAATACTGTGACACGGTTTTAAACCAGAAAGTTCGATACCACAAGAGCAGTAGGTACACAACGTACATCATAATTCACCTTCGCATACATTCGACTGTCCATAACAACGTAGACGCTCGAGTAAGCGTCAAGCAATTTCTATTTCCCCCCGTTTGTAAACGTCTTTAAATATAATGTACATATAGGACTGTCTTTGAAAATAAACACACCTATAATATATACTATGTACATATATTTACGAAATAGAGAAAGCCAGGAAGAAAGAAAGCGATAGTTACTTACCTGTGCGCAGACCAATTATGTATGTTACTTTTCTGTCGCAAAATATCAGCTTTGGCAGTGTGCGAGAAAGAAAAAATGGAGCGAGAAAAGAGATAAATGCGTGAGGAAGGAATGGAAAAAGACAGAAGACTAACTACTGAAAAGGCGGGAACACAAAAAAACAAAGCTATTACAATGGAGGCAGCATTGTGTTCAACTTATAATATACATACATATAAAACATCCTTCCTAAAGTGTAACCAACAAGTTATTTAGTCTCTAACTGTAGACAAACGAAGTTTCCCTTCCTGTGCGCACCTAGCTATTAACAAGAAACTGTTTTTCTCAATTCTAATTGGTGTTTCAACCGGGAAATGCTAAAAATATTTCCTTCTTTCTGTTCTAGAGTGAGTTTGAAGAACAAAACAAGATAACTGAGGAGGGAGAGAGCTAATTTTCACTTCAATATTTCACCACTTACAACTTACACCTCTCAAATTCATGGACACTAGCTGAACCATTTGCACTCAACTGGACATTACTAATATTTGTTTTGCTTTCTTTCTTCATTGTTTTTACTTCAACACTAGACACTGCCGAATTTTTTGAGTGATATTCGCAGTATCATTATTAATCGGAAAAAATCAACTTGCTTTTCTGCAATCTTCTACTATTAACTAATAAATTCGGTACACAGTCACTAAAGGTGACCAGCGATGATTTTCTGGAAATATGCCCAATATTTTGTTCTATTTGTGAAAGGTCATTTTAGTCAATAACTTTTAACGAACTTTTTTATCACTGTTATCAGCTGTGAACTGCAACGCATTTGATTTGATTTGAGTAATAACATCTAATCTGAAGATAACATTTTACCTCAAAAATGTATTTCTCAAAATTGACGATTCTTCTCTTTGGTTCGCTTTTGATACTTTTTGCAAGTGTCACCGGACAAACATGTGTACACTCTTGCAATGAAGATGAAGAATATGGTAAGCACTAATCCTGCACTATTTAATATTAGTACTTTTGATAATTAAATATTGAAAAACATAGCCTTTAATCAACTTGTGATTTTAACGCAAACAAGAAGTATGGTGTATTAAATATATTATTTATAAACTTGCTCGTTTAAAACAGTTAAAAATTAATATTTGAGTAATCAGTATTCATCAATTCACCAAAATAACTGATCTTCCAGAAAATAATACAGAATAAATTTTTTTTTATAATTTAAACTGCACAATCAACTTTAAATATCAGGCGCGTTTATGTAGTCATTTTTACTTTCTCCTTTTTTCATATTTCGTTTCAAGTACTCATATTGTAGGCGAGTTTTAAAAGAATAACTTTAATTTAATAAAACATTTTAGACCGGAGATTACTGGAGATTGTTCCAAATAACAAATAACAAATATGAATTACTTTTATTAAAATTACTTTAAAATGATTATCTTTAATAATTGTTAATTGACTGACTGACTGTTAATTAAAATGACTAAAAACTGAATGTTATTTAAAATCGACACAACTCTGATTCGAGTACTGATACATTTCGTGTAATAATTCTCAAAGTAGAAGAAAAATAAGTTTTCTTGGAGAAAAAATAATATTTTATAAGTTTTTGAATCTAAAAAAAGCATATTTTATTTATTTTATTAAATAAATATGTTTTGACTATTTTTCAATGAAATATCTTATAAAATATGTTTTTTTAACTACATACAAAGTTTCAAAAAATGTATTCTATTAGAAAGTTTAACAATTATAGGGGGCTCTAATGAGCCGGCCTTCGGGATTTGAATGTACAAAAAAGCCGGGTATGGATAGAGCTAATTTAAAATTGTCGAAAACGTGACATCATTATTAAATAAAATGATTCTAAGTTTGATAAAAAGAGCAATATTTTAATCATGAGACAATTAGGTATTAATCATAAACAATTTTGAGTCTCAACAATTTCTGCAAATGGAATTGCAGAATTAAAAAGGGAATAATAATGGTGTTTTTAATTTAATTAAATGAAAAATTATATTTTACTAAAGTTAATATGTTTATATTATTATTATTCAATATATCGAATTTTTAGTCCAATTTTTCTATGGAATATATATAATAGCCTTTTTTGTAATGTTATAATAGGTATAATATGTATTTACATACTTTTATCGTTAATTATGGATCGCATTATATAAGTATATAATATAAATTCATAGATATGGTACGTAATATATTATAGATATATTCTAAATAAATTCTCAGCAAAATACTCAACGAGTTAATATAATACATATTTCTCGTTTATTTTGAATCGCGCATATATATATATAATATGAATATAGAGATATGTACCATAATATAATAACATAAATGCTGAACAAAACTAATTTGACACGACCGATAATGACTTTGAGTTATCGTATTCACAAATGGAATTGAATTATAAGAATCTTTTATCCAAGCAGCACTATAGTAAAAAACAGTTTTAACGGTAAAACGTAGTAAATAATCTTATATTAGATGAAAAATAATCTTAAAATTACTAAAAGTCACTTCCTTTATCTCACAAAATAATTGATTTTATAAAACTTTTCTAACTTTATAAAAAAGAAATACATACAGAATATGTACAGTATACATACTATAATATGTGTAACTATATAGGTATATGCACGTCTGTAATAAAACATACTTTAAAATAATCTATTTATGCGCGCCAACACTATTCCTATCCATTCTTATTATGTTATACATTGTCAACATATGCTACCCAGTAGCATAGAATAGTTATAAACGTTAAATGCATGTATATATGTATATCTATAAATGAAATGAAACTAATCTCTACGTTTACAATAATTGCATAAATATACCTTCAAGGAATACGACTTTTGAAACTCTTTTAAACGTATCATATGGAAAAAATACTTATCTTGGTATTTATAACAAGAATTCTGATCTCAAACTAAAATTTCTCTGACAATATTATCATCATTATTAGAAATTACTATTTTACAGTTTTGCTTAAGATTTTTATTATAAACTTCTACACTTTTACCCTGTACTCGGCCAAATGATCAAATACATATTTCGTTTTTGATTACAAGCACTACAAATTTGCAGGGGTTAATAATATAATTTGCGTATAATATTTGCATACATACATATAAATACAGTTAATTGCAAAGGGGATGATGGTATTGTTACAATTACTTCTTATAAATATATGTATCTAAATGTATATTGATTCTTTAGTGAAATTCATTTCTTATATAAAAAGTGTGTCTTATGTTTTATATATACTCATATATTAGCTATGCCTTCTATTACTTACTGTATAATAGGAATAATAGGGATGCACATTACTTAACAAGAAAACTTCTTCGTCCTCCTCTATATTCATTTTTTCTACATGAATAAGATTTTATCAATTCGTGCAACATATCATCAAATCCATTCATTATATAAAACTTAGTTTATACTTATCTATTTACATAGAATCTATATGATACTATTAATTATATGTACCTATTTATACATATTAATACATCTATTGTATAATGTCTTAAATAAAAATTTCATAGTTGTTTTGTTTAAATTTTAGTATTTTGCTGTTCACTTTCTAATTTATATAAGATATATTGGCCAGAATATAATTATATAATTTGATATGGTGTAGGTAACACGAAAATAAATTGTCATAAATAATAAACATATTCCAGGTTTATTTTTTCATATTGAAAGTCATATTCTGTCATATACATGACTATTTACGCTGCTCTGTTTACTTTTTATTTGTATTTATAATTTTAATTTTAATTAAACAATTTCTAAATTACTAACTTTTCATGTGTTTTTATCACCAAGTAAAAATATATTAAAACATATTTGACCAACGACAAATATGTATACTTCATTATAGTTTTTTAAAATTTGAATCATATTATAACGAATAAAATTGCGTAATATATTGTTTACTCTACTTTTCAGTCAATATAGAATCTTTGCCACTTATAATATTAAAAATCTACCAAATTACAACGTAAATAACCTATTGTTGCGCATAAAATATTTAATTCTTATTAGCTGCTACACAAATGAATGTATCTGAAACGACATATCTTCACTTAATTTAGACAAATTCCATCACCTACGTATATTAATTTACACAAATAGAAAAATTTATGTCTCATTAAAAGTAATGGCAGACATTGTTATGTCCGATCGAATTAAAAAATATATAAGATTAATTCAATATAAAATCTAATGCGGGTGACTGGAAATATAAAATATTAGGTACATATATTTTTTTCCCGTTATATCGAATTTAGTCTAAAAAGAAAACTTTTAATTTGTAAGTGAATAACTTTATTATTTGCTTTATTGCAAGTCTTTTATCTTTACAAAACTCCAAAATAAATGTATTTTACACCCCCAATCGCATGAAAAAAGGTAAGAACGTGAAATATATGAAAGTAGACTATCAATAGCAAATATTGAGCATGCATCGCGGATATAGAAACACACAGTCAATAAAAAGGAAATGTTCTTACCATAGCAACTATATCCGACTTCCTTTCTTTTCCCTTTCTTTTGAAGAAATTATAGATTAAAAAAAATAACAGGATCAAAATGTTGTATACATATAAGTATATACATGGTTTTGTTCATATGAATTTTGAGATGAGAATTATTATATTCTTCCATGTTATATACGATACGTTGTAGTTAACTCTATGTTAACTGTTTGTAATTATTTAGGATGTGAAATTAAAAGTATATAATATATGTACACACTAAAATAAACACATTTTAACCCTTTAATTTCTAAAATAATTACTCGTATTTTGTATTATAAAGGTTCTAAGCTTGCAGTGACGAAAGATATGCATTTTTCATGTGACTGTATTTTCTGTTTAGATAATTTCAGTGAAAAATGTATATTTTCTTAGTTTTTAATATAAAATATAACCGTATTAATAAATGTTTACATTTTTACTAAAACAAATTATCCATAAAGATTGCATATTTTTATAAATATCAAATGTCCATTAAAAAATAAACTAAAACAATTAATTGTTTCTCAATTAAATTTGATAAACTCAATATATATTTTTTATCGCCAAAAATGGCAAAAAGCTGGTTAGCTACAGACAATTTTAAAAGATATAAATTCATT
>JAYRBW010096492.1:0-20336 GCA_036023295.1 Invenusta paracnida | reverse complement strand
AGTATGAATAAACACTCTGGTTCATTCATACCTTCTATCTATTCGAATTTGTACTATAATGCTTAATTATTTGTCTTGTTGCTGTTTGTCTATTGTTAGCTGCGCTGTTTAATTCTGTCTGTCATGTTCTTATTGGCCTGCGTTCTATTACGTAAGATTATTGTTAGCTGCTGTTATACTATTTTCACCTTTGTATTTGCCTCTGATGAAGGTACACAGGTACTGAAAATTCAGGAAATAAACTTTCATAGTGTTGTGGAACTTATCTTCTGAATTTATATTAAAGTGCAATTAAGTTACTATAGTTATACAAATCAAAAAATACATAAACGAAATTCAGAAAAAATTGTAAATTTAGTTCCATAACATGTTTACTAAATTCAATTGCTACTTATTGTTTATATATACATAATTGTTTTAGAGATCGATCGGAATAAATATCACCGAATTGTACACCTCTATATGTGTTAACAGTCCTTGAATAAGTTACACTGCCACACTTATTATACAAGTTTAAAATACATATCTCATATCTATAGGTTACTAATGAGTCAATTGAATAATAGCACAAATTAAAAATAACTTTTATACATTTTAATTGATCACGGGACTGAGACGTTTTACAATTTGAACAACACTTTTAATGAAAACACAATTTTTAAATAAATACTGACAAATGTCATTGTACTGAATTGGATTAGTTTAAATAATTTATTTTACATTATGTACGGTCTATATTGACTCTTTTGAAATGTTGATAGATCGGTTATAATTATATAATATGTATTTACACATAAATAACAATGTTGCATAACTATAATGTAAAAATAAATTATTAGTAATAGGATCATTCAGGTGAACAATTAAGCAATGCCAGATTTGATTCAACGGAAATTTATTGGAAAATTGACTAAAATAGATTACCCCAAAATCTATTTTTAAACATGAGTAAAAATAAAAAACAAATTAATATTCTGGAAACATTTTATATATTAACAATAGCATTCAAAATGTAAATACATATTGTCAAAAAGTTGACTAAATACCTATTGACCGAATTTAAATATAAATATTGTCTATATAATTAAATTATTTATGCGAGAAAAATCATAATACAAAGCCAATAAAAATCATTCAAAATGCCAATACATAATGCCAAAAAAGTTCACTAAACGAACATTCAATTAACAGTAAACATACTATATAATAGCGCGCAACATGTTTAAACCATTGACGACTGAATTCAAATATAAAGATTGTCCTAATGAAATTATTTATATGAACTAAATCATTCAAAATGCGAATACTGACTGAATTTAAATATAACGATTGTCATGATGTAACTTATTTATATGAACTAAATCATTCAAAATGCGAATACTGACTGAATTTAAATATAACGATTGTCCATGGTGTAAATATAGGTGGGATGAACAAAAATACGATGAAAGAAGCAAATTAAAAAAAAGTAAATATAAAAAACATAGCGGATGCACATTGTCTATAAAACAGATGTCAGCATTAGAAACGAATGTAATTGAAATATCTGAAAGAAAAAATAAAGAATATATAATTAAACACAACGAATTACATTTATTTAGTATAACAAGTAATAATAATATATATTACTAATAACTAGCACAATGAAAATGAGTTTAAAAGACAGGTATTTCAAGTATTTGTGAAATAAACCTATCAACTAACAAATTATAGTGTGTGTTTTAGCTGAAGTGTGAAGCTCTTACTAAATTTCCTATTAATTATACTGATTTTGAAATGATTTGACACACAAGTATTTCGGTTCAAATTTTGCTATTGAAGCCTTTTCGCAGATATGAATGGATCATTCCGTGAGTGAATAACACTGGTGACGCAATACGTATTTCACAGAACAATCGACTAATCCCTTATTGAGCTTATTATGTCCGGCAATTAACCCCTCACATGGACAAGAACAACACTCACACCTTATTACTGGACATGAGCAAGGTATTGGATAATATGAATGGCAAAAAACGACCATCAATCCTAGAAAACATCCTTAACCCAGATAAAATCCATCTCATTGCACTACTTGTGAGTGAAGTCATCATCTTGCGGCTGCTCTGAAATCAAAGGTAAGCCAAAAGAGATACCAACTACTGTAAACCACAAACATCGGACGTCTTTAACCTTTTATATTCTCATGATATTGCTTATGTATAAAAAAAATCTGAAGAAAATGAAGAGACAAGTGAAACTGAACTCAAGAAAATAAAAGATGAAGCTACCATTGTAAACACAACCCAACAGACAAACATCGTGCATCTAGGAAAATGACAACTGTAAAACATGCAAATATCTAGGCACCTCTGCAGACATTAAACATAGTAAAATCTTTAGCTTTGAATGCTAAAAAGAAAGACAAGATCTTCAAGAACAAAGAAACATTATCTTTAGAAACAAATAAGCATGTTTTTGAAGCCTATATTACATAAACCTATTTAAATACAACTGTGAAAACGGGGCTTTGACGAAGAAGCTTGAACAAGAAATCAATTTCATTGGCCACATCTAAAGACAAAATGACAACACTCTAATCTGTAAAAGTCTCAAACAAGCAGCGATTACTCTAAATTGATGCCCAGAGGAACTCCGAAAATCATTAACTTAAAGGTAATACATGTCTGTGTAAAAATATAGTAAATTTAGGTGGTGTAATGTGAGCTGATTTCTTTTGGCGACTAAGTCTAATTGATTAATACTAAAAAGGCGATATATTGGTATATTGATTAGTTTATAGATTTTACGAATTTATGCTTGATAAAAACAATAAGAATATCTAGTGCATATAGTAAGTATACAAAGGAGTGTTCACTCTTTTAAATTCTGCATGCAGTTCAGTACTACTATTTACCTACGTAAGAGCTTATATTGTATTTGTTTTAAAATCTGGGAGAAATTAAATCGTGTATGTAGTAAAATAGTTTGAGATATAGAGGCAATAAATTATCTATTATAGACAGCTTACGCATGTTAAAATTGTATGAATATATATATTTGTTCTTAAAGTTAATTTAATCAAAATATGTTATACTACTTTTTCCCTACCCTACTCATTTACATCAAATTTATTTAAATAAAACGATTTTTTATATACCACGATTTACAGTGCAATGCATATGAAATCGATAAGAGTGAACACTCTTTGTATGATCATTACTCTATGATCTAGTGTATTCTTTTCTTGAGATGGATATTTATGAATATGGAAACAATGAATAAGAGGCTCTAACGCCCCAATAGTTATAAACATTCTCCCACAAAAACATTTTAGCAAAACTCTACACGTTTTACATACTTATAAACGGGATTTAACAAGTTTTGCGATAAACAGAAATTATAACATAGAATTCGATAACTTTATCCTCATAAACAATTTCATAACTAGGCTGAATATGGAACAATTTCAAAAGGGTATCCACAACATGTTAATAACACTTCCATGCTATTAGTACCTACGAACTAATAGACACTTCGTTATACGCAAGATCAATGGCATTACCAAAGACAATAAAAAGACAAAACACACATGAATGGACCTTCGCGTCCACCAAACTCACCAAAAGTAAGCAGGAGCCACGTATTACCGATAGCTCCTAATAACAAAGTAGAGTTTATCACCGGTTGTGTAGTTTGTGTTGAAAGTCCCATCAGGAGTGAACAGAGTCCGTCCATCGACACCAATCACTTCCTGCCAACTTCCAGAGTCCCCCGGACTCGTAAACTCACTCTCCGCCCAGCATTCAATGTCTCCACCTTCCCCCAAGAACGATCTGTTCCGCAAGACGATCAGATAGCTCCGACGAATCGGCCAGACCAGGACAGGCTCGTGCCTATTCTCTGCCTCGGACATCATGAGCGCGAGACAGAGCGATTTCTGGTCCGGTGTATGGCAGAAAATGGCTGTGTAGATGTTGAATGTGTAGCCAGCTGGGTCCTTGAAGGGTCCGGTCGCCCAGAGCGTTGGACTAGCGGTGTCGTTAGGATCCTCAGTGGAAGACTTCTCGAGACTGAGCGACAGATTGGGGATGGTCCACCGAAAGTCGAAAGGTTTGCGATAGCCAGCTGTCTTGAGTGACGAGGCTTTCGACTTCCCGTAAGTGACTGCAATCAACACGAAAAGAGACAAAAAAAGAGTAAAACTAGTCTGAGAAGAGGGAAAATATTTGCCTGATTCAATTATAAAGAATAAACATATGGTTATATCGAGTTAATAACTCTTCTCTCGAACAATAAATGTAATATTGTGGCACATTTCATTGTTTTCCAATAAGTATCAAATTTTGAATAATCATATTTTTTCAAAGACTTTCTAAAAATACCAACGAGTAAATAATCGGTATATTTGAAGTTCAAACATGCTTTTAAATTTCCAATAATTTACACAAACAATTACCAACAATAACATATATACACACTTATTTAAACAAATTATTATAAATCATTGCACTAATAAGAATATAACTTAATGCTATAAAGTAGTTAAATAGATATTACATATTTTAAAGTGCTTATAACACAAACCACTCAGAAGCTAATTATAGGATTGGTTATATTTTCAGAACGAACGGAGAATTACGAGATTTTAGAGCTTATTTGTCGATACATGAAGTTTATGGAATTTTACAAAACTAAACGGCGAGAAAAAGCGCTCAGAAATTCAGAAACCTAATTTATGGACGAAACTTTAATAGAAAAATAGAGTAAAAAAACCATTACTAAGAGAAATTCATACGCAAATATTACTTTACACAAAAAAATACACCAGCAAAAGGTAGGAAGATCAGAGCAAATGTTTTTGTATTAAAGCTAAACGTAAAATACTGTAATAAAAATACAAAAATCATATCTGCATTTGATATTATATTGTGCTGTGTGGAAATTGCTGATTATTTCACTATTACAGAAATTGGTTTGGATTTACAGTGATTTCAAGTATACCTACATATTATAATGTATTAAGTTAAAGCCATAGACTAACAACGATGGCAAGAAAGGATTGTTTAATAACATTGATTATTCATTGACAATCTTATTTTAATATCTAATAATGCAATAATCGTTGAAAGTTTTCCGTACATATTATAGGAAGACATAGCAATTGAATTGAGCATGATAAAAGGACTTCTGAATGAAAACAAATCAATGTTTCTTTAGGTGCACATTTCAAGTTAAAATTTTTAGTTGATTTGTAGATAATCGAAAAAAAACTTAGCGCCACTATAATTAAATTTAAAAGAAGTTACCAGAGTGTTCCCAATTAAATGTACGAAGCACGTGTGTATAAGAAGCGTTTGTACACATCTACTATTAACTAAGAATCATGCGATTCTGCTGACTTACTAATAAAACAGACGCTTACCATCATCAGCGGTACAATTGGTCTCTGAACAAGGTCCAATTTCAAGTTCAATATGAAGGGAATCTTGACTAATAAAGGGTGCTTTACACTGCTGACTGATCCCAAACAGGCTCGAGGGAGTGCATACAAGATAAATAAGTGCGGTGCAGTCAGTCTTCCAAATACGGAAGGTGTCAGAAGCCGAGATGTGGTTATGGGGATCATCTCGGCTGGACAAGTCCAGAATTGTTAGAGTAATATTTCGAAAAATGGGCCACGTGAGATTATTGTTTACTTCGGAAGTCGGAAAATGGAAGGCTGCTTTAATTCTCGGAATGTTGTCCCAAGTATTGTGAAAATCCACACACAACACGCCACTGAATTGATAACCCAAATGATCGTAGAACGGAGAACTGCTAAGCGGGAAATTGCAATGTCCTCGTATTTGTGAGTCCATGAGCTTCGCGCTGATATTCTCGATTTGGAGAGAAAATGTTTTCGATAAATTTGGGGTAGTTGGTGAATCAAAGCTGAGCTGAGTGTCACGGGGTGTAGATTTCTTGACAGAGGAAACAACGGAGGTCGTATCCGATTTCAAAGATGACGCATTGTCCATGCTAGCTGGAGGAACGCTTGATAAAGACTCAGATGACTTACCTCCAGAAGCAAAGGGGACATTAGAAACTTTCTCAATACTTGGCATTGTCTTTACAGGTGTCTGTTGCAGGGTTGGTGCAGCCCTCTTCTCAGGGATCGATAAATTGGAAGAAGGGGATTGTGATGTATTGTTGGTAGCAAGGAGTGTGTCAAGATCAATGTTCTCGAGTGATATATTAGATTGTACATTTGTTAATTCAAAGAATAACACTTTTAGGGCATTATTTCGTATGTAACACGTTTCGAAAGAAAGCTTCTTCCCAAAAAGATGTTCCATAGAATCAAAGTAAATTGAGGCATCTGAACGTGGCTCTTTGTGCACAATAGTTAGGACGTTCGCAATATGGTTACCATTACCACTTGCATCTTTAATAATAAACAGAAATGTTTGCTGTTTTGGTAAAAGGTTCTTTTGAAATTGGCTGCATGTGTCGAACTTCAATGTCAACTGTACAATGGAATCACTGACTAGTGAGTCACTGACTTTAGTGGATTTAAGAATATCTAAAATGACCCTAAAGGGATAGTTATAAGAATCCAAAAAGAGGTCGCTACAACAGAACATTCTCCCCTTTTTTGAAGTAGGTTCAAGTGCGTGACAAATATTATTCGTGGTCCACAGAAAGCCTCGTTTATAAGAGGGGTTCGTACAAGAAGTCATTGTGGTGGGTTTGTCCGAGCCCTGATCTGCAGATGGAAAGTAGTACAACATTTTAGCTGCCATAAAGTATAATACAGTTACATATAAGAAAGAATAATTGATACTCACAGGTTGCGGTTCCTGGGTTTTGTATTTGTGATGGCGATTTGTGATGGCAAGACAACTTTTTCATCTTCTCCGATGTAAGAGAACTAACTGTTGAAGACAAAACGACAGAGTAATACGATTAGTAACATCACGCACATGGATAATGTTGGGACATTTAGAAAGGTACATAGCATGTATTACTGTAGATTGTGTGAAGCACTGGACATAACATTTGGTCAACAAGATTGAACAACTTGTGTTCTAAACACATCATAGTCCGAACGTAATATAGCCAAATACAACATTCAGCAGCATTTCATTAAGGAAATCAATAGGGTTTATTTGAGCAAATGTCGACTAGTATATTGCCTATATATCCGGAATAATGACAAATTCAAAACTCTACTAATCAAACGTTTAAAATGAGATCCACATTGTGTTAAAAAGTTATAACATAATTAGAGTTTAAATATTGTCGCTTATAATGCCCTAACAAAGGTAATGAATCATTTGGCCACAACAAACTATGCAGTAATTTAATATTTAAAGCCCAATAGAGTGAAGTAAATACATCAAGCGCATGTATCTTATGTACAAACACACATTGATTTATGCACGATTAATACTTGCCTTTGTATAGTGAAAGTTACTAAAAATAAACTAAATTATCTATTTTGGGCGAATAACTGCAAGTCGTGTAACCTCAATCGGTGCATGAAGATAAGTTCACTTCTCAAAGTTGCAAACCTCATTGTAGGGACAGCCACAAGAATTCATGCTCTGTTGGTTGATAATAAAATTTACGAATATGTGTATCTATAATAAATTTGGTTTGCAATTACAGAACGAATTGAATTATAATTTTGATGAACACAATCTCACACATTTTGGAAATGATGACTGTACAAAGAATACGACAGTTGACCACAAGTAGCATTATTGAATCAAAACTATAAACAGAACAGAGTCTTATGCTACTATGGATCCGAAATAAACTTGTTAGTAAAGTTAGCTTATTAAATGTGTCAATCTGCGATTGTCAAGCGATTTTATGCTTTATACATTTGTAACTTATTCATTCCACGATTATGCCTTCTTTATAGAAAACCTGTTTTGGTCTTTTTTAAATAAGAAACGTTTTATAATTTGATTGTGGACGTTTACTTATAATCTCATATTATGTGATCATTACACATATTGGTTCATCGAAAAACAATGTTTGTGACTTGAAAAATGTTTTCGGTGTGTTCTAAAACAATACTTCAGCAAAAAAAGAAAAGTGGCACGAACATTTGCACTCGTGACTTTTTTATAACCCTCAAATCTTTTCAAAAAGTTTTACTACGTTATTGTGAAAGATAAAATCTTCAATAAAAATAGAAATATGCACTATTTATTTATAAAGAAAAGATTTCTGTCATGCCATTTTATAAAGGTGTTTTGCCGTATTAATGATATGCTGCTACTAACAGAAAACAAGCAAGAACTAATCAAACTAAGCTCACTCATTCAACCGACATAGTCCCTCAAGAAGCCAAGACTTTGTCGCATTATGGAGAAGATTTTAGCCTCAACAAAATCCAACAAACTCTGGTACACAACCGAAACTAGATATGTAACACCTGACATGAGGCCCTGCTTATCTCAATGCAGGTCTCTAAATCCCCTGACACAACCTACTCTAGAAGAAATGAAACACTAGCACAATATGCTAAAGTACAAGACCTTTTCATCAAATCATAAGTTTAGTGTGCTAAGCTAGTGCTAGAAGTTGTAAGTGGTCAGCTGGAACTACCAACACATTTACTAACCAGCAAATGCTTGACATTGAAGTGACATTGACATTGACACCATCAATTCCTTATAACACTGAGCTTAAATGCATCTGAAACGATGTCACCAATTCTCATGGATGAACTATTCCGAAACCTATAGAACATATTTCTCTAACCAGAATTCCTTGGTCCCAATTGCCTAGTATCTTGTTTGGAAATAGAAACCGGAAAACACAAGCACTGGCGTAAACCATGTGAGATTGGCGTGAGGCAATTATTCGCATCCTTTCAGACAGTGAAATATAATGCAATATATGTACTTACGAGGCGAATTAGGAAACAACTGTAACACTGGTGGTGATACATCTTGCATAGGCCTGTTGTGTGATACCGTGTGATTGTTGTGAAAACTGAGATGTTGTCCGGGACCACCACTTCCACCATGTGTCTGTTGAACATGCTGATTCTGTAAATGAGAATACAGAAATAGAAGTTTACGCATCATAAAAAATACCATTAGATTACCATATATTATAATAAAGAAATGTCAATAAAGTTTATTTCATTAACAGTATATCTATAAAAAGCATTAATATACCACTTAACACATTTCATTTGCTTAACTAAATAACAGTTATGATTATTATTGTTCTCAAATAAAATGTTCTGAAGATTCATAAACGTGTATTTGTTATTAAAATAGTACGAAATCAAACCTTCATATCAATGCACAGCTCAATGTTTACAGCGCATAAGTGTTTTCCGTGTCACATGCGGTATAGCAATGTTAGGTTAACAGAGAGTTAGTAATCCAAGGTATTCACAGTTTGCCAAATCAAGTCATATTTCAATTTAATTACAGAAACACTGTTAGAAAGCAGTAAAAGTGTTATGTATGATTAGGTTATTTCACAATATCGATTAGTAGATTAGATAACTCTTTATTCACGTGCTTGATAAATCATTCATATAATTGTGTAAATATACAGACATATCGAATAGAATAAAATAACGTAAGAGCAAAATATCGATAAATGAATATCTATTTGCTTGAACAAAGCTAAGATTAATATAGGATTAGATAGGCAATCAGTAGGATGCTGTTAGTTAGGTATGCATGTCTAATAATTTACCTCGTTGTTATCTAAAGTTTCTTATGAAGTGGACTTCAACACTATTTTGAGTAAACAAATTTATAATAAATATTTCAATTGGAATATAACAAAACTGAAAAACATATAAAAACAACA
Source organism: Invenusta paracnida (assembly GCA_036023295.1). Taxonomy (NCBI): domain Eukaryota; kingdom Metazoa; phylum Platyhelminthes; order Proseriata; family Coelogynoporidae; genus Invenusta; species Invenusta paracnida. The sequence goes on along the minus strand of JAYRBW010096492.1, from coordinate 10,523 downwards.
CCTAAATATTCTCTGAGGCTGACTATAACTCTAATATTTAAACAAGCGCTGATGTTTGTACCATTCTACACGCTTAGTATACTGCGAGAGTTACACATATCGAATAGAAAGACTGTCAAGTGATATTACGTCGACCATAGGCAATTAAAGGTTGTGGCTTGTCCAAATCTTTATGTTATGTTTTATTACAAAAAATAAAAATAGCAAAACAATATTAGAGAAAAAAAGTGAATAGTAGCAGATCTAAATGTTACATGTATAGTAAAAGCAACAAAGGTCATCTCATTTTCCAATACAAATTTGAAACATAATTCTAATTATAGATACAAACTATGTTCAAGACTGAAAAACGATTTGTATAATAAAGTAACATATTTAAACAACTTTCATCGAAAATAACAAGCTGAAGCCATAGGATATACATTCAATAGTAGTTATACATCAAGTCGGAAAATATATAAATATTACCTGTCTCCCGTCTTGTTGTTGATTGCGAAAATATCTTGGAAGACGCATGTGGCGTATAAACTGACGCGGTTTGTTCCTGTCAGTACTTGCACTATTCCCATTGATATTACTAGAGGCATTTGTGCTACTCGTGTTGCCCCCAGCTTGTTCCCAATTCGAAGAGTAGTTCTGCTGCGGCATAACGTTTCGTCCTGAATGGTGTTTATCAGGTGTACGGGGTCTTGGGTCCTTTTGAGGATCCATACTTCGACGTTCTACACTCCGGTTGATCCCTTTATTCTCCGAGTTATCTGAGAATGTATAAACGAACATGATAACAAAACTAAGTGCTAGGTAGGAATTTAGTGATACAAACACGATATATGTACTAGGAAGTACTTCAAAATATAAACTGTAAGATATATTTCAATAACACTGTTTTACCATAGCAAACAAAAAGCTTGTAAGATAATTCTTTCAAACAAATCAGAAATGCATTTAGTTTTCGACATAATGGAATAAACAGGCCCTATATATAGTTAAGCAGTTCAATGAAAAAAGTCATCCAAATATTTAAATTTGTATTCCAAAATATATAATAATAAACACGTTTAAGTGGCATTGTTGACTAAATTATACGTTCCCGTGGTAAGTTCCTTAGCACTGACCAAATCAAAGATCCAATGCATACTGCTGACTTTGAGAGAAGTCTGTTTGGACATGGTAGGCAAAAAAGCGGCATGTGGAGAGCAAAAATGTGAGGTAAAAGGCAAAGTGTGATACTTTGACAAGGAACTGAACAACAAACGTATGAGCTTAAGCTAACGAACATTCGAATGCTCCCGCTGCATGCTTCTCTGACAACTTTCTCGCATGTCGTCAATATCTGTGTACCATTGTGCAGCGACCAACCCCCTCGTAAGTATATATAAAATACACCATACGCGAATTAAAAATAGATGTCATTCATTGGCGTAAACATTTCGCAACTGCACTGTAGTTGTGTTGTATTTTCTTGAGATGTCCTATGAATGTGTTATAATACGAGTGAAATATCTGTGGTATGGACACAATACAGTCTACTTTAACACTAGACTCAACACAAATGAAACTCTAGTTAAACCCAATATTACTACAAATAAGGACAATAAATCGGTGATATTAGAAGTTCAAATAAGAGCCGATTCAACATGGCTGACCTTTTTTTGACAGATAAATATTGAACATAAGCCTGCAAAGGTTTTGGGACTGTATTTGGGATTATTTTACTATAACTTGAAGTGTGTAAATGGCCAAGCTTATGCACAAAGAATAGTTGGCCATCATATTTAAGAGAAACAAAACTGGTAGCATCAAATAAGTATTCCAATATTTAAATATGTATAACATAAATAGTAATATTTATTCTAATACATGTGGTTACTTTAAGTTAAGACTTTATTTATTGATATCATAGCCTCAAGCAGTAATTATTTTTCAAATGAATACATATTATATACATTACAAAATACCTATATATGTATGGGATAGTGTTTGGAAATGTTACCCACACCTATGTAATTACCCGTAACTTTTCTTTTAAGCTATAGATAATGATTATTGATGCCTTATTTTAAAGTCCTCCATAATAGCTAATTGCTAGATAACATTCAGATTGCTGGATTATATATATATATATATATATATATATATTAAATACATTAATGTAGATGCCCAAAATTGTTAAAACTGGCGGACATCCATATGTTTAACTATGTTTGAAATATAATTCAAGTACACCTTACACATTTGTAGAATAAACATAATCACATAGTATGAAACATCTATTTTTCAAAACAATACAGCATATTGTTTGAACTTATATATATATAAAAAAGTTATAATTAATTTAAATAAAGTCTATTGACATTTTGAAAGTTTTTTATGACATTTATATTCGTGTAAAAAAATACTTGTTTAGGTAATTTCCAAATATAATTTCTGATTTTTGTAATTTGAAATATGTTCTACCAAGAGAGTTTTACTTGAAAAATCGATTCATTTATAAAGCAGAAAAATATAAAATACAAGTTCACATATGAAACTGTCACTTATTCCATATGTAAGATTTTTAAGTCTAATAGTATAAAGTCTAAAATAGTATACGGAATAATATTGATACCAGAAAATATATATTCACCTTATTCATAACATTGTATTGGTAGGATTTTTCGTATGGTTAGCTATATAACATCAAACACCAGGTGAAATGTCCTTTTTTTCTTAAAAAAAAAACAGTTTTTTGTTCCATATGTAAGTTTTTGATACCCTATATATGTTTCAAAAAATGCATAGACCATTTTAAAAACAAGCAACACATTGAAAAATAGTTCTCAATAGAGTTAAAAAAGTATACTTTTAAATGTACATTTTGCTATGTACTTAAAATATTACCCTTTCAATGTGGAAAGGTGACATTAAGTAAAATGAAACTTTAAATGCAGTTAAAAATATTAATAGTTTGGACAGCTCAAATACATCCAATAGGAAGTGGATATTCTGAAATTCATAAATAGTGGATTTTGGCACAATTTAAACTACGATTTAGAAAAGATTAATGTGTGTCTCATATTTAAGCACTTTTATGTAAGATGTTTAACTTTATATATATTTGTATATCTGAACAAAATAATATGAAAAAAAAATTATAATAATAAAATAAGTACTATTTTAAACTACTTGCTGTTAGATTCTTTAAAGATGTCTAATTCACAAAAAAGCATAATACACTCAGAATAGTTGGTAAAAATGAATTAATTTATTAAATTAGCTTAAAAATAGGAAACTGCAAGAGTCAAACAGACTAAGCTAAAAGCAAATAAGAATGAGTATAAAACTAAAAATGGGGACAGTGGATGAAAATTTTAAAAACAAATTCAGAAATAGTGGCAAGGAATAATACAAAAAGAGTTATGAAAAAACCAAACATTATAAACATTACAAGAACAGTTTGGTATAAAAAAAGCAGTCATCCTAAAACAAATACCATTCAAAAAATAAATTGTAAAACTCTCTAAATATTACATACAGCTCCAATAATTAATTTTTGTTAATTTTAGTTTGTGGTATTTAAGCTTATATATCAGATTTATGTATTTTAAGGTTTGAAAAACTATCAAGTTCTCATCTATTTGTTATTCATTATGTTAATTAGTTACTGTGCCTATTTTAGTTGTTCTTAAATCACATGTTGAATGTTTCTTGTATGAAGTGGCATATTGTGTATTTAAAGGAAACATTTTTTTCTTTTTAACTCAAATTATATTTACTATATTTTCAAACTTTTAAACACATTTGCAGACCTACTATTTGAATATTATTTTATAAAATATATCAGACAGTGTATATAGGTATATGATAAGGGTTTACAGTGCCATAAAATAATCTTAACCGAAACATTAGAAGTAACAAGAGTAACATAAACAGTGTCTTAGTTATAACTATGTTGAATGAAATACCTATGCTAACATGTGTATTAGTGAAACACTGTACCTATTAAACAATTTTGACTTTTATCTATAACATGCTATATATCCAAAATGTCTGATTAAGTAACTAACTAATTCATTAATATGATAAAAATTAGCTAGGACACTAGTGTAAATATTATTAGAATTTATGATAAATAATCAATGTATTATTTATGAAATTGATTTTATTATTGTTTTACTAGCTTTATAGAATTTTTTATAAGGGCTAAATTCCATACTAAATTGAACATTAATCATTATTTTTAAAACATTGATTCTCATGTTTTTTTGTTTACAAATCAAAAGATAAACATCTTAACCTTTTATTATAACAAATAAAATATTTAATATTTAAATCTAGAATACATACTAAATATATATGAGCTATATTTTTAAAAAAGCTATTATTTCCACAAAATAAATAAATAAACAAACAAGATACAGTATGTATATATAAAAACAATATACTCGGTACATCAACTGACACCTAATGCAGATGTAATAATAATAAAATAACATTAAAAAAAATAAAAAGATAAAATAACATATACATAAAATAGTAGCATTACATGTATAATGTAAGTCACAAACTCCAGATATTTTAATTTTAACATAAATCAAAAACTAGTAAGCAGAAGGAAATACATATTAAAGATGTTTATACTAAATATAAAAATATTATGCATGATGTATATACAATTCAAAATAAATCAATATAAAGAATTGTAATGAACACCAGAAATCTTTATTATTATTGAATCTAGGGATGTTAGCATGTTGTTTAAATAAATCAATAATTATTAGTTCATAGTATAGCTATACCTATTTTTGATTGGTTGTTTTGTCAGTCATTGACACAATAAAACAAAACAAAAAAGTGGACATATGTAGCTATAGGTACCTAATGCAATTTAAGTCACCGTACCAAATGAATGAATATTAATTATAAAAGAACTTAAATCAAAATTAAAACCTATAAAATATATAATATAAACCACCTAAGTCTTATTTTATAAATTACATGTTGGAAAATGTAATCCTAAATTTACCTTCTCATGAGTATGTTTGTGAATTGAACATGTCAAGGCTGTGTGCTAAATTTCATGTAATGTAAGTAACACTGAAAATAGTCAATAGAACATTATTGGATGAGAGAATCAGTCAACCTAAAGTTTTATAAATATAATATACTAAGTTATATTTTCTAAAGTCCATCTTACATAAGCATCCAGAATGCCAGAATTAGATTAGCTTTGATTAACATGGATGTATATCTTGGATGCTTGTGTAAGTCAGACATCATCTTGGATGCACATCTAAGATGCTTGTGGAAGTGGGGCTTAAGCCCAATAAGGAGTTTATTAAACTTTGAATTAAATAAACAATTAATTAGTAGCATAGACTATGTTTAGCGCTGTGGGATGATTAAGGCTAGTAGGATAACTGATAAGGATTGTGGATGATATTTAAAATATTAAATATAATACTCATAAAATTAATATATCAATGATCAATTAATCAATTAAGTTATCAATTAATTATCAATTTTGATAAATTAATATTAATATATTATGCTTATTATTTAATAAAAGATAATTCTTTTTTTAATAATTACACCTTTGAATCATTAACCATCTAGCTGTGATTAAGTAAATGATTGTTAATATATATTAAACTGAAAAAATGTGATATATTATAGATATTATATCTGTAGTTAGCATGTTAGTTTGTCTTTGATCACTCACAGTATAATGTTGTCCATAATTATATAAATGTATACTGTAAATAATAATACTAAATAATATAAATTATATTTAATAAAATCTTTTATAAATCATAATTTATAGTAATTTGTCTATAAAAATAATTATTACAAATTTTAAAATGCTTCAACTTAACCAGTTAGAATGTTAATAAGATTTAATGTATATTCACCTAAGGGCGAGTTGATTTAATTTTGTGTTTCTCATTACACCCACCTCACTTTTTCCAGTTTCTAAAAAAAAAACCTAATATTTAGGATAAATTGAAAACATGTTTTTTTTCAATTTAATATATAATATAGATAATTAGCTAACTGTTTAATAATTTCAATTGAAATTAAATGTAATTCATGCCATCAATGTGGCAATAGTTCAGTTTGGGCATTTTGCTGTTTCAAATATTAAAAAATATATATATATATGTTTGTAAAAAACTAAAACAAATATTCCTTTCTGATGTCTATGTTCCTAAATAATGTTATTATTGAGACTTTTCGTGATGGAATGATGAATTGAAAAATACTTGACCAATATTTAAGCCATATTATAGTTTCCATCTATTGAAGATTTGACAGTTGACCACATATTGTTCTCTACATACTATCCACACCAAATGCATGTGATGAGCATGGTAAAAAGTAAAAGAGGTGTATGCTCATATCCCACCAAAAAAAACACATTTACGCCACACATTATTTTCACTGGAATATGTACCTATATACAACCTACTAAATCCAAATCAAAAATATTTAGACCAGTTTATTCATACTTTCATATTATGTAAGTATTTTTATGTATAAATTTCTTAACCTAAATTTAGCATTTTCTAATGAAAAAATGGGATAAGAAAATACATAACATAGAATATATAGTAGATTAAGGTATATATGTCTAAGTATATGAATAGGTTTAACTTTTATAAATATTATGTATATCATGCAGAAAAAGTAATATTAATCATTTTTATTTTAAAAGTTAATGTAACAGTGCATATTTAATGTAAATGTTGTGTAGTTCTAGCAATGTAGACCTTGTGATGCAAACAAATTACTGTAAATTTTAAAATATTTGTTTTTAATAATCAAATTCATTATATTTCGAAAATAAATGTAAATTATTTATGAGAGGTGTAGCTTATTTATTTTAAAATATACCCAGTAATGTACACACACATATATACATAAATAAGAATATAATATGTAACATATTAATTATATTCTTACAAATTTAAAGCTAGTGTTATTGTTTATACTAGTAAAAAAAACACCTTTTTTCTGTAAAGATTGCAGAATGGTACTTTGAAAATTTAATCAAATAATCCTTTTTTTCTCCTTTTTTTTATTTGTCCACCTGCCTCCCTCACTTTTTTGAGGTCCATGTAAAGAGAAACACAAAATTAAATCAACTTGCCCTAATTAAGGATATTTTACAAACATATTCACAATTGTTTCAAATATAACCAAAGTAAACTGCAAAGGCAAAACAATATTATAAAAATAAATGAGGCTCACATATTTAATACAGGCCACATGAAATGTAAAAGAAATCTGAGTATATTTGCATATATAATATAGTTAAGAAAATCAGAGTATCTTTAAAAAAATAATTATACTTTTTCAATGATAGTATTATCCAGAATAGTTTAAATAAAAGTATTCCTTTTATACTAACTAGTATACCTAACTCTATACTAATGCTGTCTATGACTCTATAGTATATAGTTTTGATATGTATAATGAAAGTAAAAATGTCATGCTTAATTTTGCCCCCACACATCCCTCCCCAGCTGCACCTCAAGTCAGTCTGGGCCATATCCAACATCCCAGACTAGGCAGACCCAGTACCAGTGGCAGTAATCAAATAATCATATTATTATTATAGGCAATGCCTAAGGCTTGAACAGTTACTTTTATAATATCATTATATACTTAGACTCAGTTACTAGTCAGAAGAATCTTTTTAATACCTTTTTGACATAAATAATATATAGACATAGTCATAGTATAAGACATGTCATAGATATAGTATACAATATAATGATAAGTGTGAAATAAACATTATTAATAATAATGAGGTTTGGATCCAGCTAGACACAGCCCACATGGCAGCCTTGACCTTGTGCCGGTGGTTAAAGTTTAACAATGGCAATATTTTGTTAATATTTTCATTGACAATGACATTGCCATTGTCATTGGAAAAAACAACTGCCACTACTACATGAGTACATCTATAAGTACTAGTAGTGTACTACTACTTACTGTTCTACTACTACTAGTAAGTATATACTAGTACTTATAATAGTGATTTTTAAAATATATTCAAATTCAATTGATGAACTATTTGACCAATTTTGTCAATAGAAAACATGTATATTGAAATTTAAAAATCAGTAGCTGGATTCAGAATATATATATAACTACAGACACAGTGTGTTCAGAATTATTAGGGACACTACCATTTTTTACATTTAACTAATTCAATTTTCTTATGGTCAAAATCTTTGTAATATTGTTTTTTATTTTTTTGCAAGGTTAACTAGTTTAAACTTATTAAATAAATAAACACAATATTATTATTAATATTATTAATTTTGACCATAAAAAATTAATTAGTGAAATATAAAAAAATGGCAGTGTCCCTAGTAATTCTGAACACACTGCATTAGTATTACTATAATTCATATTCAAAATGTTTAATCATATTACTATATAACATTATTGGCAATCCATATTTTAGTATCCCTGTAACATTCCAGTAGAGTCAAGTCCTAATTATCCCATGCTGGAGATGTATTACAATCCAGTAATCATCTCCAGCCAATCAGCTCCTTTCTAATCTTCCTGCTTCATCTTATAACTTACCTTCATTCATAACAACAGCTTACTATGGACCAACAGGTCATGTGTATCTCATACTTATTCAGTTTTGGAGTCTCTGTTAATCATATTAATTATTCTCTTAGGAAGCATCTTTCATCTCCTATTTTGGCCATGAGCCATCTGTATCTCATAATACAAGGAATGGAGTGTTGAACGTGTAACCTGAATTCCTTAAGAGAATATTTTGTAGCCAGTTTAGCCATCTCTCATGCTCTGGGATATCTTAGTGGACTAGACGCTACATCCAAAACTATTTCTATTCAAATTTCAGAAATTTAGCATCCCAAATTATTTGTTTAAAAATGTTGGTAAAATCTTACTCTAAATAGACAAATAATATATTAATAAATTTTCAAATAGTTATAAATATACTGACTACTGACTAAAGTTTTTTAACAGTTTTTTTAATTTTTTTTTTAATAAGAAAAACATAAATATTTATAAGTGTTTATAAGTGTTACAACAAGTAATATTATACATTAATCACAAGTAACAATAAATCAGAAATCATATTAATGTCTAATCCAATACAGCATATTTCCAAAAAAGTTAGTCTGTAGTATAAAGCTATCACCAGGTCCAGAGACAGAGAAATTCTGGAGATAGGTAAGGATTAATACATAAGTATTAAGTATTTTACTTTAATTATTTATTTTAGTTTTACTTATTAATTTAAGTATCTAATACATTCTCGTCAGTTCTGTAAGCGCAATTTTGAATACAGACACTTTTTTTTATGTTTTCCATATATTTTGTAGTACATATTATAAGAATGTTAATGAATGTAATGTAATAAGCTTCTAACCAGTTGTAATTAATACATTTTCCTCTATCATTTAATTTAAATGAGTATTCAATTTTTGAAAATACATTGTAAAAATAAAATCATTACATTTACAAAAAGATTGAATTCTACTTAATGGCTTAAAAATCGTATTGTGAATAAATGATTGATTGAAGTTTTTTTTTTAATAGTTCAAACATTAATTTAATAATTAATCATTGCTGAAAATTAGTTTAACTAATATATTGACTAAAGTTTTTAAACAAATAGTTAAACATTAATTTAATGAATCATTAAATTTAATCATTCATTGCTCAAAAGTAATTTGTGTAAACTTTTGAAGAAAATAAGTAATATACCTATAAGCAAATAAATTTTTATTTGCCATTACCAAACCAATAATTTGGATGCTAAATTTCTAAAATTGGAATAGAAATAATTTGGGATGCTAAAATACTGGATTGCCAATATTATTCGATTATTATTACTATTAGGTATTCCTCCTAGTAGTAGTTACATTTAATATCCTGGCTTAACAACAAAAAACTACACAGATAAAACTTTAAGATAAGAAGAACTTGTGTGAAAATGGAAAAAAATGATTCAATATCTTTTCAATATGTACACGTGGTAGCCTTAATATAAAAAAATAATAAATTATACCAGATGAATGAAACTATTTGATATCATTTAGAAGGGATTAGAAAATAGCAAATGTAAAAGAGATATAAATAAATTCTAAGAAATTATTAAATTACCTTTAATATTTGCCAATAAAGACCAGTATTATTCTTTTTTTATTTTGATTGATTCATAGAAGTAAGCTTGTGACACCACCATAGGAATTTTTTAGACTCAATGGTCTTTACCTTTCAGCCTATTCAAATATTTATTTTAACGTTAATGTAAAAGGATCCGATTCTAATTGGCCGCGATCCGTTTTGTGTTTCTTTTAAACATTTTTTATTGCTTTAAAGATACTATGTTTAATTTATCCTTTAGTTATTATAAAATAGATTAAGTTATATAAGCATATATTTTAAGGTGCTGTCACGTAAAACTCATTAGCACCCATAACCCAGCCCAAGGGGTAAAGGACAAGTCTTACATAACTCTTTGTGAACTATCTCTTTGTAAACCG
>JAYRBW010096481.1:0-20341 GCA_036023295.1 Invenusta paracnida | reverse complement strand
CACAGCTAGAACCATATAGTTACTTCCCCTTCCTTGTCACAGCTAGAACCATATAGTTACTTCCCCTTCCTTGTCACAGCTAGAACCATATAGTTACTTCCCCTTCCTTGTCACCGCTAGAACCATATAGTTACTTCCCCTTCCTTGTCACAGATGGAACCACATCGTTACTTCCACTTCCTTGTCACAGATAGAAGCATATTGTTACTTCCCCTCCTCGTCACAGTTCGCCTAACTAACTCATTAAAAATAGTCAAATTTGATTAAATTTGCGTTTTAATAATGATAAGATTTTTAAATTCTAACTATCTACATTCCAAAATGATGTTACTAACTATTATTTTGTTATTACTTGTATAAATGGTAAATTGAAGATATCTAATTCAAAAGTACGAGGTTTAAATATTGATATTTTGAATCAATTGGTTATAATTGTGTAATATAATTTCAACTATAATAACACAAGTCTTGAATTTCACCTATATTTGATAATATTTATAATTGAAACTTGTTCTATTAAATATTTACTTTATTGAACATGTATTCATATATACATAGTATACACACATTGAACTATTCATTCAACATTTAGTTAATTTAATGTTAAAGAAAATTGTGTATGATAAACGTAGAATTGTAGAACTCAATCTTCTTGGTTTTAAAAAAATGCTCACACTTATTTTATATCATATATTGAAATGATTTTAAGCATTTTTAATTATTTGATTGAAAGATCTTTATATTCATACTTATATTTTAGATTGTCAAATCTCAATTTTACGAATTCAAAGCAACAAGTGTTATCTGAACTTCAATAAATTTATTCAAAAAGAGAAGACTAAAGCTCAGATTTCAAGACAAGGAGATAAACAGAGAGAATCAGATTCTCCAGTATGGCTGCCGTGGAGGCGGAGAAGTTTAAGGGGCAACTCAAGCCTATCCAGGTACGTCTTAGATTCTATGACATTTTGATTGATTACCATACCTACAAGGTTAGATAGAATTTGAATGTTTTATTTCAGTTAGATTAATTTAGTTATATATAATATGTATATTGATTTCACTGACTACTTATAAGCACTAGACATATATATTATTTATATTATTAAATCTATTTAATTATTTTTTTATATTTTATATTTTGTATATTAATATATTGCGCTATTAAGAAAAATATGTATGAAGGCAGTAGTAATTATAATAAATATAGTAAAATACTGTGAAATTCTCTAACGTCTTTCTTTAATCGTTGTAGGCCGGGGTTGACAGGATGCCAATTGGCTTTACCCACCAATCTTTGGAACAAGAAAGTAGTCACCAAGGTGACATGCTCAAACAAATTGAGCAATTGGAAAGCGAAATGGCTCGTTCGGTAAGTGTAAATGTAATGTAATCAAAATTAATATGTCTTAAGTTCTAATATTTTTTGACACATTAATGTATGGTAAAGATATAAATATTACAATTTACAAGATAATAACCTTCATATTCTGATTATTCTGATTATTTAGAAAGATTTTCTTTAAATAGAAATATTTTTAAATCAAATAATATTATATTATGAAATTACTAATTAAAATTGTAAGTAGTAAGTGAATTGTTATCGGAATAATTGATTACACTCTTTTAAAAGGTAAAGTTGCTTCATAATTCTTTATAAGAGAATAATCATTTACCGTTGCTTATTCATATTAATTAAATTTTATCATTGGTGGAATTGGGAATAATTTCCCTGAAATATTAACCTTGATTCTCAATTATATTATAACTACCGCTTTTTGTCCGATATTTAATAATGAAGTCTATTTTGTGTTTAGCGCGAGGACTGCTCAAGTTTCCTCCGGGAGACCGACAGACTCAAGGTTTGTAATTATCTCTTCCTTTCATTTTAATCATTTCTTTAGCAGAAGTACTCTTCAGTTATTATTCGTACTTTTGTGTCTAAACTCTTTTCTTGATTTAAATTCATTTTTATCGATTAACTAAAATAAAATAAAAATGTACATGTTTTTAATTAATAATATCAAATGTGTATATCTGCAGTCATTTAGAAATACTGTGTATTTATTATTGATGTAATGGAATTATAATGGAATCCCCGTTTCTGCATTTTAGACAGAAATAGGCGCGAACAATATTAGCCTCGGATACCTGGATGGCATTTCGTCACTGGAAGAATTGTTTTCGGTATGTAATCCTCATTTATACAAACGTATTCCTAATTGAGTGCCTAAGTTATTCTGGTATATAATTTTTCACTTAACCTAACTTAAAGTTAAATATACTAAATGCACCACCTACCTTGTGATAAATGATAAGTTTCGTTTCAATAAAAGGATATTTTCGTATTATTAATAAAATAATGATTTCCAATTGATTGTTATTCTTCTTCTTCTTCTTCAGAATGTGTCAGGAATGGTGGTAGATCGTGCGGTTGAACTTTCGATGCAGGATAGCTCGGACTTCTTCGAGAAGCAGGTATGACTAATTAGTAGTATTAGTTTGTTATCTTCCCTTTGCATAATTTCTCCCACTTTCCTTTTAATTTAAATTAGCAGGGCAGATTTATGCATTTTCTATTGATTAATTGCCGATAACACTAATAAATAAATAGAGTAGATAAAAATAATTGAAACACCAAAACATTGCTAGAAGCTCTTTTCTTGTTAATATAAATGTAGCGTTAAACAGTGTTCTCATGTAAATGTAATATAGAGTAGATAACTTGTTGGTAAGCACTGATTTGGGGATCGAGTGATGGAAAGCTTTCATCTTCGCGCTGCATCGCAAATACACACACACAATGTATTACCAAAGTATGTACTGTGACATTTCAAATATTAAATTACTGAGCTATTTGTATTATCATATCAGCGATTCAAATGCTACTCTACTAATAATACAAAAATGTTTATTTTACTAAGATTCAATGCGTTAACTTGTGTCCGGATAATATTATTTTTACGTACATACTAATAAGTCCATCACAAGTCCATTGAAGTATTACATTAAGCATAGTTCATTTTACTTTCTTATTCAATTCTTATTTATTAGATCGAATCGGAATGGGTAAGTTTTCTTTGTGGTGTTCACATAACACAGGTTAACAATTTAATCATTTAACAAATTCAGTTTAATACGTTAACAATTATTTCGAGGATTTTATAAAATGATTTTGTAACCATATATGTAACTGTTGATGTATTATATTAATAGAAAGTTGTCATTATTGATATATATTATGTAACACATATTGTGGATCGGGACAATACGCAATATAGAAGCGATTTGAGGTATTTGAACAGGATATATTATTATTGCTTCAATGTTACATTTTTTCGATATTTCAAGCTATTTAAAATTATTTTTCAGAATAATAATGATTTTTGTCTTTTTAATGGATAGGTGGTATACTTTATTTAAGTAATATTATTATTATTATTACATTAGTATTATAAATTTTTATTAATTAATTAATTAATTTATTAATTTTAGTATTTGTATAATATTAATTTTATGTATAATAATTATAATTTATATTAGTATTATGTAATAATTTATTGGTCATAATTTAAAAGAGTATTCATCGAAGTTTGAAGGTACTTTCTAATGTTCTACTTTCAAGGAAAGATTTAATATAAAACATTTTTCACTCTAGGTTAATTTTCTTTTTGTGTTTAATTTTGATCGATAAATTTTAATCATGCAAATATATTATTCATTTTAATAGACAATTCTTTTTGTATTTATGATTAAAAAATAACCTACTTAACATGTGCATATTAAATAACCAACAACTTAAGTTTGCAGTCTTCTCGGTGTCACATTTCTTTGTTAAACTAACATAATTTCTACCGCAGAGACTATTTCTGTTAAATAATATCAGTATGCAAATTCCAAATGGCGCCATAATAATGCCCATCTATTTTTATTGTTTGGTACAATCCGTTTATTTCGATTAGTTTTCATTCTTTTTCAAATCATTGATATCTGTTTTTATCATTTTATTCATACACGCTGGTGATTTGCTACTATTATATTACACATATTAAATTACTAATTATTAATTGTAATCCGTTTTAAATAATAATGGCAACTTTATCTATTTTAGAGTAACTTGTATAATTGCCAATTTTCATAAGTGTATAAACATTTTATTTTTAATTAATGTTACTTGTATTTAAAGGAACTTTTACTGTAAAAGTATGACTATAAACTGTAAAGTCATAGTTAGAAATGGAATTATTTACTATAAATTAATGGAAATAAAATAAAACCATCTTATTTACAGAAGTCTATGTATAATGTGTTTACGAGTATGTTTTATATCCTACCAAGACTGGCTATCCCCTGTTTGGTTTAAATGTATAATTTTATGACAACTAAATCAACTCGCACAGTTTAGCAATTTATATCTGTTAGTAAAGGTGTTCAGAGTAAAAGATTCTAAACTTCTATACGGATTAGTGAATTTAATAAAGTTGATGGTGTTTTTATGTGGAAAACTGGAAATAGGGCTTATAATGAAAGTGGCAAAACATGTCATCACATTTAGTCAGTTGTAAAAAACATTGATGTATTTATATTTATCATACGCGTGGAAATTATTTTCCTAAACTTGAAATGTGTTATTTATAAAATAATGACATATATTCTTCAAAAAGTATACCAGAAATACCGCGTAAATGTTTGTTCGAACGAATCGAAATTAAAGACGATTTTTAAGAATGTGGTGATTGATAATTGTGTTGTCTATTATTAAGACTATCCCTTATTTCCAGCTCAATGGAAGCTAGCACAGGACAGCTGTTTAACAGCTTTTTAATCTTGCCAACTGGACACAGTATTCCGGTCGTTGTAGTCACTTTGCAGGCGCACTAATCATGCGGAAATCATTTTTCCCGAATTATTGATCACTAATTTAGAACAGATTGAAGCATTGATTGATGGATGTATATTCGCAACTTTTCTCAGAGTAGTTTGAGGACTGTACAGTTCTATATAATGGGTCCATAAGACTGCCTATGTGACAGCATTATATATACATATGTATTGGGATAATTTCTTTTATTATAAGATGACAACTAGTTTGGTTGCTTGACAATCACGAGGTTGCTGATTGTAGTATACATAGATACCTTCAACAACTAGTTATAGATTCTGTGCTGGAAATTATTGATAATATTGCAGATTTAATGTTGTTCGTCAATTTTTAATCTTAAATATGCTTTAACGCTAGCTTTTAGGTAGTTTGTTATTTTAATAATTCAGTCACCTTTCCTCTCTATATATAAACTGTTTATTCTTTCGTTACTACTATTTGTTCCAATGGTTTCCTGTGCTCCTTATCTCCCGTCACTCCAGTCTTTGTCCTTCAAGGCCAACGAATGTTGGGCGCATGTTAAGCGACTTTCGGAAATTTCGCAAATTCACGTGAACAACGCAGCGGACTACCACCAAGTATGTTTCTTGAATTTATTGATAATATCTTGTACTATGTATATATTGCTACTCGTAATAATTAATTGCCAGTTGTAAATATTTTAACTTAGCATTGAAAGAAAGAGGCACAAGAATTGTTTACGCAAAACAGTTTAACGCCTTTTCCATACAGCTTGTAGGGCATCTTTTTTCGTGAACTAATTTGGGTACAGTTAAGAGAGTAAGTGTATTAATATAATAATAAAAGTGCAAATTATACTTTTGATTAAGCAACAATGACGAACGACTCACATTATTAATAATATTGGCTGTTGGAAGTATGCTACGTTTACTATTGCACACAAGTAAAACTTTGTATTAGAATTAAACTATATATGACTTATTAAATGAAACTAAAATAACTAAGCAAGAATTAATAACCGAAAAGCTATTGATAATGAACAAGTGAAATTAAGTAGTTTATCTAGAAAATGTAAATAATATAGCAAAGAACACTTAAAACTTCAGCTAAAACTAGACAAAGGAACAAACATATCATTAGTTTCATGTCGCTGTGTCTACTGACTATTATTATTTATCACCTTTCCGTTTGCCTAAGCTCTCTTCTCTACTTTCACTATATAGTTCTACCACGATGTTAGCGAACTGGACGCTTTGTTGAAACTACGATGGAAGAAGATTTGTTCGGAAACATCAGCGGAACCGACTGGACTACTGCGAGAGGGAAAAGAGGTCACCAACACGCTCAAGGTAACATTATAGCTTCTTTATAACATATCTTTAGTGAGAAGGCATCACATTATTTGAGGCTGTTATATTCATGAACCGTCTGATGATTTATTCCTATAGTTATATATAAAGTTATGGTTGTCAGTTAATTCTATGTATCTTTTTTGTTTTTAAATGTGGATGTAGTATTTAATTGGACTGACGCATTCCCTCGATCACAGTCCAGAGTTTTTCTACAAATTAAGAGGATATTTCTCTAAAATAAGTTCCAAGCTAACCCTATATTTGGTTACAACTTTGATTCATTGGTAGACAAACATAACACTTTAACATCTACACTTGTGTGTTGTATCTATCTTTAGCGCGAAACTAGAATTGAATTTTACGCACATAAATTATATTTTAATCGAATTTATTTTATTCCGATTAAACATAAATAGAACACATACAATATCGTGTTTTAGAAGTGTGTAAACACTCATGGAAATAAACGTTGTTAGCGATATTCCAGTTTTACATTGATTGAAGAAAAATACATGCTTATTATAGAATATCTTGGCACGCATGACTGAGGTCAACGGCTCTTAACTCCCTCTTGTTCTATTTCCCTAGGAACACCTCTCTCACTTCCTCTACATGTCGCAACGAGTGGAACGCCTGATGGAGACGAGCAAGGGCATTGTTCCTATCTACCGGCGGAACCAGTCCCTTGTGCAACCTCTTCCCGCGCTCATTCTGACTGACCTTGGGAACCAGGAGGTTCCAGGACTCCGACAGGGCGAGGAGGTCTCTCTTGTGCACAAGAACCCACTGGGAGGCGGCAATGGCGGCGGTCGGACAGCGGCAGGACAGCGGCAACATGGTAGCGGGGACGAGACGGCTTCGGAGGACGATACGGAGACAGAATCGGAGGGCCTGATTGGTGGGGCGACCAGGTCACGCTCTGGTCCAATCTGGAGGGTGGAGACTCACGATGGTCGACAGGTTAACGTGCCTTCCGTGTGCGTATGGATTCCCTCCCCGGACAACGAAGCTATGGAAGTTGCCATCAAGTAAGAAGGATCGTCGCTTTGGGTATATTTAATTGGGCCGGTGTTCCAATCGGGGTGTCCACCACAAAGTGGCACAAGTAACAGTCAAGAAGTCGGAATTTAGTAATTATAGCTCTGGCTTGTAGGATTGTATCAAAATGTTATTGCTTTTATTATGATATTAATTTGTTTTTGTGCTTTATTTTTGTTGCGTAACATTAAAATATAAAATCTGTAAAATGTATCTAATTTAAACTGCATCCAAATAAAAGTCTATTTCAAGATTAATTAAGGTAATTTCAAGATTAGGTACACTGTCACATCGATTTTTTGCTGATGTGATAAACTTATAGGATGTCTGTATTTAGAAGTATTTATATCTCATTATATGGATATAGAAAATAGCTACGTGGCAGGGAGGCCTATATTTCAGTATTGCATGCATATATAAATAGCGATAATTATCAGATATATTGTCCAGAAACTATATCGACTTAGGATTATAAACAGACGGTTTAAAACCCCTGAGACTGATATAAAAGTCTAGGAGGAAAGTAAATATAGCTCCTAGCTAGCTCCGAAGTAGCTGTTTAGGTAATAGTGCAGGGAAATGTAGTATGTAATATGGAAATGTTACATTGATTAATACTGGTAGTTAATGAATGTCAATACATACAAACAAAACAATAGTTTCATGTGTATTAATAATTAATACAAGTAGAAATAGTTAGTTTTCAATTTCTAATAAAGATGTTTTACAAAATAGGTATATCCCGAGACAGTATTGTTTGACCAGGTTTTCTGAGTAGCTAACTTTTATATTGGTGTTACTGTTAGATGCAATAATAGCATTATAACAGCACTGTAGCAGCAGCGTAATGCATATTATAATATAGCTAAGTTTCTATTAACTACCCAGAGAGAGACTATATTGAAATGAACTACCTACTTTCAAATGAACTTACCGTTAAATGCTTGAACTAATGCTCTCGTATTAGAGTAATCATTATTTATAGTAGAAAACCAACAATCCATATCATTTTGTAATATTTTCTTTTCAATTATTGATACCTCTTTTGCTTCTTGAATATAAGCATTTTACCGCATATTGAGCTTGTTAGGCTAAAGGCCTACGCACACTGAACGCAGCGCTGTGAGCCATGGTTAATATTGATTTTTGATGCGCGTAAAGTTGAGAATTTTCATCATTGATTTTCGACGCGCCGCGCCGCGCTGCTTTCGGTGTGCATTGCCCCGTAAGATTTAATGCTTTTTAACTTCTGTTACGCGCTGCGCCGCGCAGCGTTCAATGTGCGTAGGTCTTTACACTCCAAAGTATATTTAGAGATTTCAACTATCGCAACATAAGAGTACACCTTGAGTAGACGAAGCTTGCCCTTTTAATTACATAATATGCTTGCCTACATTGAACTGTTTTTTCTTTCAGTATGCGCGAAGAGCTGGCCAACATTTGGGCCGCGTGTATCAACAAGTATCAAAGTGTTATCATCGCCTTTTATGAGGCATTTTTCTCTCGTGTTTTGGATTGTGAAGTGAGTTCAAGTTAATTACTGGGTTGTCATTTGTCATTGAAGATGACTTAGTAGCGTTGGTAGACATATAATTAATTGATAGATGAAACACTGTATGTAGCCAGTAGCAAAATTAAAATTAAAATTTGAATAATGTAATATTTTATTACAATTTGAATATTATTGAAACTAAAGACGAAGTAATTATGTTGTACGCAGGTAATTCTTATGCATTGCTTAAATGGAGTATTCTGTGTTAAGCGCCAATTAAAAACGTTGCAGAAATTTCTTTAAGCAAGCTATCAATAGGTTTTTACATACTTTTTTCTTTAAATGCGTAAGATAAGAATATATTTAAAATATATATTTGATTTAAATTTATAACTTATTGATATAGTACAGAATATACTATATTTTGCAGGTAGCATAAATTCAAAACCAATTTATTGCCTAATATAATATAAATATATATATACAGAAAATAAAAACACAGTCAGACGGCGTTTTATGGATTTTGTCGGTGACAACACCTATTTAGTGGAATGAGCAGATATAAAAGCACCAATGATTTTGTAATAAAATCAATTTGGGAATAACAATATTTAATAATTTTACTGAACTTTTACTGTATATATCTGCTTCACTTTTCCATATTCTTTTAGCTCAATAATTTCTGTCACAACTACAATAATGTAAATATACTAGTCAAATGCCCATCGTGTACTTATTCTCAGTTTAGCTACATCATTTATGCCCGAAGCTTTGTTTATAAGCCGAGATTGATCGATGCTGTTTTCAGCGCAGATTTTAGGCTCTCAATATCACAACAGTTTTAGAGAAGGTACCCTCCTAGTTTCTAATTAAATATTATATTGTGTAGAAATAAAATTATGCTCATGTAATGAGAAATATAAATACACAAGAGAATTATAATCCTCATGTCTTCTATCTTAAGCCAGAGTGGCACTTGTATTGAAGTTCCGCTGTATAAGTCGCCTCGTATCTGTATGCAGGCTTTGAACAGTCCTTTTAATATCCCCTCTCCTATTTCTCTCAAGGTAATTGAAGTGGAAAATGAAGAAGAATTTCTGAAGATGCTCGCCGACATTGAAAAAAGTCTGCTGGCTCCATTGGACGAATCTGAGGGCAGCAATCGATCGGCTATTGAGCATCTGCTCCAACAAATTGAGGACATTAAGCGAGTTTACTCGGTCAAAACAGGTTGGTTATATATTTTTACTAATGCCACTGTCTCTTCTAGGAAGCAACTTCAAATGTATTGTATTAAATGTGGCAGAAAATGGGCCGAAATTTTAGTCTGTTCTGTTGAAGTAAAACTAGTTGGCAAACTTCATGAAACCGTTTTATCAGAGTTAATAAGTTACATTTCAGATTTAGGTGTAATTCGTTAATTTTATAAAGTAATATACCATTAATAAGCAAAGAACTGTGCATCTGTGCTTAGATTTCATTTTTAATAGTTACATTATTTCAAAAGTAATAAAGTAGTAATTAAAATGTTTCATTAAACATGTTAGCTTCGTAAGTACTCATAACAGCACTTGAATGTAAAAAATGTTGATATATCTGAAAACTTGTGAGATATTTTACGTTATTTTATATGTTTATGTATATTTGAATAAAAGTGCCCCCTTCTCATTTTAATGCCTTTCAAGATTTAAGCGATTTTTACTCAATAGAATTACATTATTTAGATTATTCCACACATATTTGATATTCTTATAATTGTATATAGTTTTAAGTTTTTCATATGCTTTAAAATAGTTTATTCTATAATTTTGTTGAACTTGACTTCTTGAAATGTGTTGATTATTATTCCCACTCTATCAATTATGACATACTACGATTTTATTATTAGATCTTTATAACTTTACTTTATTCGATTGAATATATATTTATATAATTTTTATATTTTATTACAATTTTGTATATTATCTATAAGTGTTCTGCAATATTGTATAACATGTTTTCAGTTAAAGTAAAAGAGGCACACACACATATATATATTATCGATCTTCTCTGAAGTAACTCAGAGACTATACCGAGTATGATATTACATTGTTATACCTCTTTTAATCAATTTTCAGGGGATCAACGATCCCGAGGCTACTATTTCCAAGAATCAGAAATTGTTCAGATACATACTTTGTTGTTAAAACTGAAGGTAACCGTCCACACAACTTATACTCTGCGCAAAGTTATTTTGTATACTACTAATATCTCATAAATTACATAAATATAAATACTCTATAATACTTATTATTAATTAATTAATAACAGTATATTGTTTCATGTCAAGCACTGTTCATTATACAAAATTAAAAGCAAAATATCCACAAATATAAAATTACAATGTTTAACTCTTCATTAAAGTCAATAGCTATTTTGACAATGTATAAATCATTAGTTACTCTGGTTCTCCCCCTCCTCTCCCCCCCCGGCATCCCTTAGGATCATATGAGGTACTTACGCTCTCTCCAGTACCAGACTGGAGGCCTGGAGGACTTTCTACCCGCTGTAGTTAAGGCCCAACAGGACAACTTTCGAATCATGAAGACTTTAGCGTCTTTACAGTAAGTTCTGAAGACCGATCTACATGAAATCAAGTTATACCTAATTAATGTTTAAAATTGTTTTAACGCCATACATTATATCGGAAATTGTCCGGCACCTTGGGATATATTTCATTTATCTATGATTTCCTGCGTTAATTGTAATGCGGACAAGAATGTCATAGCTACTACTACTGCTACATAAAAAATAATAATTAGAACTATAAAGGGAATTAATTATAAGGGGTTCTAACTGCTGGTAAGATGTTTGTATCAGAGAGCTGTTTTTCGACCCTCGGTTTTCCCTTGTATGCGACCAATTTGTTAAAAGGGAACACATTAAAAGTGTTTGATTTCGTGGCGAGGATCGGCTAGGTCCCCGCATAGGTCCGGCATGCTGTTGACCAGTGCCAGAAACGAGAGAAAGAGAGAGGTGACTTCGCAGATCACTCGTTCAGTTGCGCCGGATTGGTTCCCTTCTGGTTCCCTCCGGACTGTTTTGAGGATCGTAAATGAATAACTCGCATTATTATAAAAATTACATTAAGAAAAAACATTTCAATTCTAATCATGCGTACAGAATATTGCCTGTTAAGTTTTGTCTATAATGCGATAATTTTAAATATTATTCCTTGCGACCAAAACGAATATTATTCCATTTTAAGGTATCTATGTATAATATTTTTGTTAATATATATGTATGTACTTGCACCGAGAGAAGAGAAATTAGGTTATATTAGATGTAATACATATATATATATATATATATATATATATACAAATAATGCAATATCTTAGCTGGTACCTTATGGTTTTATTGAAATAGACAATTGAGAAGTCGGGAGTCTATTAATCTAAAGCAAAATTATTTTTATGAATTAACTTTGAGCATAGTAAATTTTTTTTTTAATTATTAAAATAATTCTGAGTATTCCTATGATTCGCTACATTAAAAAGTATTATTGCAAAACATCTATCATTTGCAATTAAAGATAGTTATATTACAAATCTTTGAAATACTTTTATGATACCAATTAGGATTATCTATTCAAATATTTTAGTTACTAATATTTGTGAAAAAACAATGTTTATAGATCAAATTAGAAAAAGGAGACACATTCTGGACTTCTCATATTGATTTTCATTTCTTTTCCAGACGACTCCATGCCGAAAATCGAGGTGCTCTGGAAGATCTGCTGGGTCAACTTGAAAATTGGTCTAACCGGGACAGCATGTACGACTCCCAGTACCACACGGGTGTCAGTGGTGGAGGCTATAGACCCTGGTCCGACACAGGCAGTCTACGATCCAACTCCACGCGTCGTCGCTCCTCCACGGTCGACATTCCCATCTCATACGGTGGTGGCCAGGATCTCCTCTCCCCCGATAGAGATAGAGAGGTCTTTATCTCGCGGACCCACGTCACCCGACCAATGGACACCTTTCTCACGTCGGCGAGTGACATACGCAGTGGTCCGGGAGGCAGTGGCTACTCTTCCCTGCAGCGACAGAGTCAGCAACAGCAGGAGCAGAGCTACACCTCACGTCGACGTATACCGCTTCGATCGAGTGACTTGTCAAATTCGGACACCGGCCTCTTCGTATCAAGCTTTGAAATAACACCGGGAAGGTCGGCACGCGATTTGCACAGTGCAGGGTCCACCCTGTACCAGGGCCAGGGACACGGGGGCCGAGATGAATCTGTCTATGTGCGATCCACCGTCACCGAGTCCGTGTACTCGTCTAGTTTTGGTCGGTCCTGGGACGAGGACGGTCTGACCATGGGAGGTAGTCATCGGAACCTTGTTCCCGAAAAGGTGTTCTCGGATGCTTGGAGTCAGACACGACAGAAGAAGGGAACTCAGGCTAGCCAGGTGGTGTTGTCTCCAATGAATCCGGTGTCTTGTCAAACGATTAGCTCCCTCGAAGGTAGACGTACTCTCGGACTTCAAGTTTCCTTAAGAGGTGACGCTGTGGATGTGGCTAACTACTTCCATGTTGGAGGTCATGAGATAGCCCTGCAATCGGATTCTATTGAACGTCGCAATAAGAGAACTCAACGAGGCGTTCCAGTGTCAAACTCACAAGATTCCAGCGTGCAATGTATCGTTTCATCACAGCCGGTGAGCAACGTTCATGGACAGTATACAATTGATACTCAAGACTTTTCTCTGCAAAATTCTGCCATTACGGAGGGTGGTAGCAGGACTCGGAACGCCAATTTCCAATCTGACGTTATTCAAATGGTGGATAGTACGACAACATTTAGGCTTCCATTGGAGTCTTCCGGATGTCAAGCTGATATGAGTATCCAAACTTTTATTGATTGGACCTTTACAACAGGGAAATATGATGAATTAATTACCACGATTTCGTCCCAGAAAACAATGCAAAGCTCTTCTATACAAACAGAATTCCACCCAATTCGAGAGGAAATTAATTGGGGAGCGGAATCCACCAAAATTGTCGCTGACGAAGTCAATATGCAACATACACACAGTGATTTTGAAAAAGGAAGTACGTCTTCGCTCGATTCTTATTCTCAAACAAAAGTGAACGTAACAACAACATCTTCTCAAAAGGACTTTAATCAAACGTTTGAATGGCTAGAAGAATACCTGGAAGAAAGTGAAATTGATATTACTGAAATGCGACAATGGTTAAGAAAGCGTGCACCAATGAATGATCATGGTGTGCAATCTTTCAATCAAATTGTCGATGAGACATCTTTCTATTTGCAAGAGGTGGGTCATGCATCTGTTACTACAAACAGATCTGAATGTGTCGACTTACTTAACGAATATGTTGATTACGATTTCACTGATAGTGACTTTAAAAATGTGGACCAAAAAGATGTCATCTTGCAGAGTTCTCCAGATACTGCAAATTTTGGTTTCAATAATTGTGAGAATTCCATTTATGATACAATTTCCGATTACACATTGATGTTTCAAGACTCATTCTGTCAAGTGCAACCTTCCTTATACATCAGTTTTGCTCAACAAACAGATGACACTAAATGTGCAGTTTATAGCTTGGGGACGGAAACTTTGTCTGATATGACAGACGTTTGCTCATTTTGGAAAACCTACACCACAGATTATGGTATACAAAACGATTTTAGTAAATCTGCAAGAGATGCACAAGTCCAAAATTTTCAAGTTGAAGTTATAGAAAATCCATCCGAATACATTATATACAAGAACCATGAATTTGCTCAATGCACCGAAGAGAAACCTATCTTGCAGGATAATGCGACTTATACAGAGACAGAAATATGCGAAGTAAGCTCATACTTGACAGTGCAGTCTCAAAATTTGCAGTGTCAAACGCTAGAAGTGAGTTTCGAAGACGTATCTACTGAAAGTTTAATTGAAACAGAAATATGCGATTTAATTAGTACATATGAAATTGACCAGGTATCAAACTCTGATACAGATACGCAAACACATGGTAGTTGTCTCTTTCAATCAGATGTTGAATGTACTACCGACTATTCCATTTCTGATATGGAGACTCAGACGATTCGCGCTATAAAGAAACACAAACGAACACAGAAAGGAGTACCTTCGATTAATTCTGGACCATGCGATCAATTTTGTCAAACACTTGATGTCACCTTAGATTTAGGTTCTACAAATTGTAGCCACTCTATTCAATCAGATTCTTCTTCCCAGTGTGATAACTTGGAAGTAATCAATAAGCATACTCAGAATCAGTTAACAGAGTTGACAGACTTGTCATCGACATTTGTGTTAAGCCAAGTAGGCATGAGTAACCAAACCGAATTTGACATAAAACAAATGCACCGACGTAATCAAACAGACTATGCTCACCTTGAAGAAAACAATAGTCTTTACTCAATCAATTTCAGCGATGAATGTCTTCAGGATTTTGATCAACACTCTATTGAATCGGCTAGCACACAATTTTCATCTGCAACTTTGGATGCGTCTAGTTTCTTTTTTACTGAGCAAGGTGAAGCTTTGTTGACACAAACCGACGAAGCTGAATTCGACGAAGACTCAACGCAGACCACGTCTGTCGGTTCAGTAGCAAAGGCATCTCAATTTGGGTATGTGGCAAGTTCAGAGAGTATATCAATTCAAAACGCAGACCAGGAATACTGTAGTATGGCCTCTTGTTACACAGAGACCTTTGCTAACAAGGCAATTCAATCTACCAGTTTAGATTTGCATGATGTGCAAAGTTTTTATGCTGAACAACAAACGTCTTCTTTCTCGCAAACTTTGACCGAAAGCGGAAATAATAGCAATAAAAAGTGCCAAACAGTCTTTATTACAAATGATTGTAATAGTTATGATGAAGAGGATGAAAATGAAACATTAGTTTGCGATAGTTCAAGTTGGAATGTAATCGAACATCGCAGCCAAGATTGTACTACTGTCAATGAAATATCTTCAAAAAATACGCAAACATTGTTAGTTTCAACAACAAGTTTTACTCAATCTAAAATTGAAACAATTAATGGGATCAGTGAATTTGAAAGTGTACTTGCAAGTAAACCTACTCAACAGACATTCGAAATTAGTCAGGTGGATATGTCAACCACAACAGATTATAAGACCGATGTAGTCTCTACCTGTTTTGAAATAGAAGAAAGAGATTTTGCAACCGACACACAAGATGAAGATATCATTGTACCTGGCACTAGTGGGGAATTGACAGCCGAACGCATATTTGATGTTGCGGTAAATACTGATGCCTTAGAACAAATGAATCGATCATCACAATCCAAATTTGCTATCATGCAAACAGCAAGCAAAATTGAAATTGATACCAGAAACATAGACAGTCAAAGCTCAATCAAGTCATCAATATCGTTCAGTCAAACAGATGATGTAGAAGTTGCAAATTCACTTCTTCAAACAAGCTCCGAAATTGCCGACTTGTCATGTATGTATTACTTTGATGTAGTTGATGATGCTTGTGAAACAACTCAGTCTATACAAAATTCTGCTAGCTCTACTAGCCTTTCGTTTAATGATTCGGCAATGCAATTCCGGTTCGATTGTGCAAAAGAAAATAAATCGGAACAGTCGAACGTGTTTGTGTGTGACTTAGAATCAGAACTACAGTTACCAGTAGTCGAAGTAGAATCACAGTCTAAAATATCAATTGCAAGCTCATGTCATGAATTCGAGATAGAATCAGTTGAAACAAGTATTCAGTATTCAACATCCAAGAACTATGCTGATGTGAGCTCCGAAACATGCGAAGAAATGGTGAATAATTGGTCAGAGGCATTAATTTCGAGTAATCCGATTGAATGTCAGACGGTACTATTTACATGTAAAGATTCTGGAATCCAAACTGAATTTAAAACAGATAACATAGAAAATGCCATGCAGGCCACTATTGAAGTTAGTTGTGACGGTTCATTTTACAATGTTGATGTAAAGGAAAGTGCTATTCAGTACATATATCAAGCAGAAACATCGGAAAAGTTTTGTCAGTTAGGTCAACACACAGTTGATATAAGCAGTGAAATATCATGGACATCAAATCAATCGAATAGTCAGACAGATTACAACACACAAATGGGTTCGTCTCAAACTAAAGTTGAATTGGCAAACACAATAAGTTCGGTGGAAATTAATTATGCAGAAAAGATCTGTGACTTTCATTATCAGCCAGAGCAAACGGATACTTCTTCTGAATTAACAACCTCTTACGGCGAAATACAGTGTCAGACAGTCATTGTGAATTATATTGACAGTACACAGCAAACTCAATTCAAGCCCAATGTTATGGATCAAGCTATGCAAGCTCAAATCGCCGTCAGCTGTGATGGTTCATATTATAATCTTGAGATGAACGAAATGTCACTTCAATATGCGTTTAAGGAGCAAGTATTGGAAAAAAGCAGTCAGTTAGATGTTGCTGTAATAGATATTTCCAGTGAGATATCGTGGGAATTACTAGATTCCGTTAATCAAACTGTTAGTACTAATGACACCGTCGGAAGCCAGATTAGTATAGCCACAAAAGATTCAGTTATTCAAACAACATACAATATTAATGATTCATCTTGCCTATATACTTATGAAGTTAAGGACTCTGTTTCTGAAACGTCTCAACTTATCAAAGATTCAAGTAGTTTTGAGAGCACAATTTGTGTGGATTCGACTGATGAATATACTTTTGAGACCACAAAGGTTAATAAAGATAATCAATGTAATGTATCTGTGTGTGATACTCAATCTGAATTAATAACATTACATAATGATATGCATTGTCAAACAAAGATTTTGGAATTCCTGAATACAGAAATGCAGACACAATTCAAAACCAAAACATCTGATCAGAACAATCAAGCTCAAATTTCAGTTTATTGTAATGGATCACTATATAACCTAGAAACAAATGAAGCGACTTTTCAATATGAACACATAAAAGGAACTTCTGATAACTTTTCACAATTAGAACAAGAAGTACTAGACACATGCAGTGAAATTTCATGGGAATCACATCATTCCCAAAATCAAACTGATTACAAATGTAAAAACGTTGAAACTGCAACGAACGTTACTATTGTGCAAACTGCTAGCTCTCTTGACCGTAGCTTTGCAGATAAAATTTGTGAATATATTTATCAACCAGAAAGAACCGATACTGCATGCAACACCGTTTCCTTTAAATCTGAAAGTCATTGCCAAACTGAAGAAAAAAAATATATTGATTCCATAATTCAGACACGCTTTAGCGTCAACGACTTATCCTGTGTATATTCGTTCGAAGTGAAGGATAATATTTCTGAGACTTCACAGCAAGTTATACAAAATACGGCTAGTTTCCTAAGCCTTTCATGCGTAGATTCTTCTGATGAATACCAATTTGAAGCTGTCAAAGAAAGCAAACAATTGCAATGGAATCTTTCTGTTGGCGAAACATCTTCCGAACACGAAACATTTGGTAAAGACTTTGGATCAGAAATGAAATACGATATTAGCCACGCTGGCCATCATTTGGAAGTAGAGTCATTTGAATCTAACATGCAGTATAAAACTGTAAAAGAAACGGCTGAAAACAGTTGCGAAACAAAAACATTAATTGTCGACAATTGTTCCGAGATAACCTTTTCCAATGCAGAAGGAACATGTCAAACTGTAGAAGTGGAGTATCAAGATATTGGAATCGAAACAGTTTTTGTAATTGAAAAGTCGGATGAATGCAATCAGACAGAAAGCAGCGTGAATGTTACAGCATCATGTTTGGAAATCGCAGTTAGAGAAGCAGAATTGCAATATGCATTTGCAACGGACATTTCAGATAAGAGTTGCCAATTAGATGTTGTTATCGTTGATAACTGCAGTGAGAAATCTTTCCATTCACTTCCATCTCACAGTCAAACTGATATTGAAAATATTGAAGGAGAATCTCAAACATTCGTCACTATTACTGAAACAACAAGTGCTGTAGAAAGATTGTACGCCGATAAAGGGGCAGAATATTCATTCCAAATCGAACAATCAGACAGCTCCACAAACACATTTATTGAATTTGTTGTTATGGCATCCCAAACTGATGAAAAGAATATGTCAGATTCAATGCTTCAGACAAGCTTTAGTGTGACTGATTTGTCATGCGTGTACACTTTTGAAGTGGCTGATAATATTTCAGAAACATCTGCCCGACATATGCAAGATTCATCTAGTTTTATTAGTATTGCGGACGTCGATTCTTCTGATGAATACCGATTTGAAGCTGTCAAAGAGAGCAAACAATTGCAATGGAATCTCTCTGTTGGCGAAACATCTTCCGAACACGAAACATTTGGCAAAGACTTTGGATCATCTTTCAAGACTGATATAACTCACTCTGCGAATGAATTAGAAAAGGACTCAATGGATTCATCAATGCGTTTTATTGCAACAAGAGAAACAATGGAAATGACCACTCAAACAGCCGTTTCCATCAAGGATAATTCATCTTACAAATGCATGACATTGGCAGAGTCAGATTGTCAAACAAAGAATATTGAGTACAAAAATGTTGGACTTGAAGCCAAATTTGAAATATCAAAATCGGATGAATGTATGCAGACTGAATGTTTAGTTAATGTTACTGAATCAATGCTGGAAATTTCGGCAAATGAGGCTGCATTACAGTACAGTTTTTCTGTAGATGTATCTGAAAAAGGCTCTCAATTAGAAAGTACAGTAGTCGAAAGTTCGAGTGAAATTTCTTTACAATTTGTGCATAACCAATGTCAAACCTTTCACTCAACACAAATGACAGACACACAAACTGCAGTAACTACTGTTACAGCATGCAGTTTTTCTGAAAATGTAAATTCAAATGCCTGTACTGAAACAATTAATGCTTTAAGTGTTTCCGATTCCTTTGCTGAATTATATTATAATGACTTTTCGGCAGATACACAAGATTACATTGAAGAACTTATAGTGACTGTTCCTTCTCATGAATTGATATCTGAACCACCAGCACGATTTGTGAATGTTTCATCAATGTACTCTGTACAAAGTTCTGATGGTTTCTGTTCAACGACAAAACAAGAAATTAATGACTCAACAAGTTATTCGAGTGTCATGTATTCTGACGCTTCAGATCAAATTAATTGGGAAATCAAAAAGCAGGACATGTCACAGCAATATAACATGCTTGTAATCGATAATACTTCACAATATCAAAGTACGTTAAATGACTCGGAGTCACAAACAAAGTTTGGAGTTGAACATTCCAGCAGTATATTCGAAACAAGTATACTAGAATCTTCGATGCAGTATTCTATTGTGAGAGAAATGTGTGATGCTATTTCCGAAAATAAGACTTCCGTTGTAAATAATTCTACAGAATTTTGTTCGTTAAAAAACAACAATGAAAGTCAAACAACAATGAAAGCGTATCAAGATATTGGCATTGAAACAGTTTTTGTGATTGAAAAGTCGGATGAATGCAATCAGACCGAAAGTAGCGTGAATGTTACAGCATCATGTTTGGAAATCGCAGTTAGAGAAGCAGAATTGCAATATGCATTTGCAACGGACAT
>JAYRBW010096470.1:0-20343 GCA_036023295.1 Invenusta paracnida | reverse complement strand
AATGATAGCATCGAATGTTATGCTTATGATATATAATAATGATAGCATCGAATGTTATGCTTATGATATATAATAATGATAGCATCGAATGTTATGCTTATGATATATAATAATAATGAATTTATGCTTATGATAGGTATTGAATATTACCAACATGAATACAGAAATATCTTACCAGCGTGCAGACAGTTATTTCAAACCGGTTCATTTCGAGCATGTTCCATACACGAATTTATGACAGTTTTGGCTTTGCAAAATCTGAAATTTGAAAATCAGATTCTTGGAACATTACATTGAGGAATCCATACATCTTTCATTTGAGGCCTTTAAGTGGAAAAAAGAAGTCACCAAGCGATTGTGGACCAAATGGGCCAGCTTGTGTAAGATTTAGACAAAAAAGAGATAATATTCAAAAAAAGGAGACAAAGAAAATACCTGAAGAAATTTTCTAAAAAGATTATGGAAACAATTAAAACCAGAAAGAGGTATCTTAGTCAAACAAATAATTGATAAAAATTCAACTTTATAATGATTAAAAAGTTATAAATATCAAATAGACCTTTTATGGTATAAAAATGTTATTCAAATTATTCCATCAAAAGTAATAACCTTATAAGGAGATAGTTTCAATTCATTTTTCAAATAAAAAAGCTGATGTTAATAAAATTATTATTATTAATTAAAAAACACACTTACACATGTGTATACTTACACATTTCTTGTCAAACAATTAAAGTTCCTCCATTTTTTAAATATATTTTAGATTTGCTTAAATAATTTTTGAATGCATAGGTTTAATAAATGTCACACTGTAAGTTCATATTCTAGAAACATATAAGCAGAACTAAGTTATGTTCACAATAAAATGATAAAAATATCTCATTGTATAATTTATATTTAGTTGAACCAACTAATTATAAAATATTATTTTGTTATTATTGTCGATTTAAAATATTGATAAATTTTATCTTTTGTATTAAGTGTTTTTTACGTGATTTACATACTTTTGTGATTTGTGGTATATGTAATTTTGTCTCATGAATTATGTTAAAAATGCATTTAGTTTTCTTTATCTAATGCATGTACCTACTTATTTATAGTGTTAAAATCTATCATTCTCGCTTATTAGTGTTTTTCCATTTTCATTTCGCCTGTTATGTTTATTTAGTCTTAATAAATATATATATATATTAATGTTTGATGCATTTTTTATTACTTGCTATATTAATATATTAAAATAGTATATATTCTATTAATAATTTTAAAATAAATAAAATTATTTTTGTCAAACTTACAGGTATTAGGGATTTTACCTCATACATCAAAACCATTACATGAACCATTTGTTCCTGATGAGTCAATCACAAAAGTTCATCTCATCTTCATGACACATCTTGGTAAGTACTAAATATGCTTTTAGTTATTTCCATCCATTAATTTTATTTTTATGCTAATGATTTTATTTTTACTATATAGATATTGGCTACAGTGCCCCTGGCCTCCCTGGACTTATAGGAAATGTTTTGAATACATATTTCAACATTCATTTTCCAACGGTTTATCGTGTTAGTCAACAGATGATTGATGGAGGATTTAAAGAAGTATACCGATACACAACACATCCATTCCTGCTTGACTTGTATCTGCACTGTCCACCAAACCTTGTATTATCTGGAATAAAGATTCAGGTAACATATATTATTCTTTAATTATAAGTACCTACTATATCTGTATATAAAATATAATAACATAAAACGTGTCAAATTTGCTTTAAAAGGGTGTGTATTTAAAATTTAAGTTTTACACTTAAAGGAATATGCAACTTTCCTTCTTTATTATTGTCTAGAAAAGGCTAGGTATAGTCGAATTATAATTTATACATTAAAGTAAAAAATATTTATTATATTTTGCATTGTAGAATACTTGTAAAATTGTTTTGTGCCAGATCTCAATATTAAAATTGTGTAAGTTTTATCAGGTGCATTCTATTATTACTTGCAAATAAAGTTCTATTAGAAAATAACTTGTATTCAATGCTACACATTTAACTTATTAAACGCCATTGAGAAAATCTGTAATACATATAAACATTATATATTTGCAAACAGGAATATACATCTGTAAACATTACATTATAATAATTTACATAAACCATAACAAGAAAATGTGATATTGTTTCTAACAGTATTAAAATTGATATGATAGAGAAGGTGTTCAATGTGACCCTCCATTGATGGACCCTTCATTTGATTTTCTTCCATCGAACCTGTATGACAAAATTTGTCATCCAGTCGTTTTACTATTGAACCAGAAGGTATTGGAGGAGCATGCTGATATTATCAAGATAATTCGAATTTAGCATTTGCATAAATGTTGGCTTTAAAATTAATCTTTGCTAGACCAAATATTAACCAAGCCTTAACCTCTTTAGGTGAGGTAAAAGTTATGGATTAGTCTTAGGTTAGTCAAATTTTAATTCCATGCACAAAAATTAAGAGCACAGATTAATTCTTGACTAATCCTTTGACAAAACACTTGACTAAGACCGGACTAACTCAATTTTAATATGTAGTTAATTGAAAATCCTAAATAAAATGGGCTTTACATTTATTATAGTTTTATATATACTTGGGCACCTATTATATCACTGTTACAGTTTTATAATACCTATTTTTATAATATGTATATATATTTATCTATCTATTTATTTAATTATACTTTATACCTATATTTATTATTTATATTTAAATTGATAGTTCTTATATTTATATATATATATGTATTTATTTATATTTCCTACATTTATATAATAGTTATTATTATATTTTTAATATGTATTTATTTATTTCTTCATAATACCTATAATATTTATAATATATTTATTGATGTATAATTCATACAATTATATTTGCAATATTTATTTATTCATAATACCAATATTTATAACATATTTGTTTATAGGATTCTTATATGTACAGGATGTCCAAAAAGTTGGTATACCGTAAGCAGGTATACCTAATTGCTTAATAGTTATCGATTTTCATAGATATTCAATATCGAAATAAAACTACTTTCATTAACGTTTTAGTTTTTTCCATTTGCTGTAGTTAAAACTTCAATATTGAAACAAAATTTAATTTTCATTAACATTTACTTTTTTCCACCACACAGCAACTTTTTGGATACCATATCTATTTATTTTATTTATAATAGCTATATTTATATTTCTTTATTTGTATTATTAATATAGGTATATTTATTTATTTACTTATTCGTAATACCTTTATATATTTATTAAATATATATTCCACAATTATAATATTTGAATATATTAAAAGCAAATATCTATAACTGTAGTATGCACGTACTATGATTTTATTTGATTCAAAATGTTTTAGTTTTCATGCTAATTTTCGTCTTTTTTTGTGTTCTAATTTATACATATAGATAATTGGATATATTTGATATCTATATAACTGGTATAATTTGCAAACTGACTTGTCTGTCTGTAACTTATTGGTTAAATTAATTAAATGTTATCTTTCCTTTATTTTTTATAAATATACTAATGTACACTTCATTAGTATTACAAATAGTAGGTACTACTTTAAGTTATTATTATTAGACATATATATTTGATAAAATTAATTTATTAATGCTACATATATAGCATCCCATTTCTAATCGAAAATGTTCAAAATAATACACAAATTATATTTCACTATTGAGTAGATATTTAATTTAAGTAGGTACAATAACTTAATTTCCCTCTATTCTTGATATTCATCTGCCAATGTTGATAACTCATGGTGAGTAAGATGAATTCTTTCATAAATAGAACTTTCAGAATGTGCTGGATGTTTTCTATTTCTATTTCCTCTAACAACATAGTTAAAATTATTGGATTAATTGGTATAAACAGCATTATGCATAGGCCTATAATGTATTCATGAAGTGCATAATATTAAAAATATGTTTTTAATCGCTAAGATCTTAATCTACATTGACTTCAATTCAGGCTTAGTCGCTAAAGATCAAGATTAAGCATAGGAAAATTTCATTGAAAATGATTCACGTTTTTCAATTGTTGAGATTAGTTCAGTATTAACCCTATTTCAAACGAGTTAGTCAGGTATTAGTTTTGGACTAATTTGAAGGCTTAATACATTTTAAGGGAGGTCAAAATAGCGTGGTTAGTCAGGTGTTAATACTTAACTAGTGTAATCTTTTGGACTAGTCCCGGACTAATCCTCACCCACTGTCTGTTCTGTAATGAACCATGATAAAAATACTTATCTAAACTGAATATTTCAATGGTTTTACATTACTAAGTGCATTTTTGTATGTTAAAGGATACTTTAAGTTGTTATTCTCCTGTTTAATCACATCAGTGTCCAAATGAGGGCAACAGGACGATGATGATCAAGGCAATTCAGAGTGGAATGATTCAGTTCCACGCTGGTGACAATAACATCAATTATGAAGTTTACAATCGTGTAGCTCTCAACATGTCGCTCGATGTCAGCAAACGGTTGGAGAAGTTATTTGGAATTAAAAAACCCATTCGTGTGCTTTCTGAACGTGATGTTCCTGGTAAATATTTTCTTCGATTTTATGTCTGAATTGTATGGTACAAATGAAAATATTACAACTGGATTAAGTTAAATTATTGGTAATTAAAATAATATTTTCTCAGACATGGTATAATGACACTATTTATAAATACATTTTTATCGATTTCTAAGGTTGTCAAAGTATAAATGCTAGTCAATATATATTTATTTATCTTTAAGTAAACATTTATTTACAAAGTGTTTTGTATGCTTTATAAATATCAAAAAGATAGTTATTTTTGGGAAGAATCTTTATAAAAATAACTAATTATTCTGTTGAAACCAAAATATTTTGAGTTTATTCTAAGCTGAATATTTGAAACAATATTTATCAAACAGCACATTATTTTATATATACCAATTAGCTATAACAACAGCTTTAATAAATATAGTTTGTTGATTTATGAACTATTATGAATATATACATTATGAATTTAATTTATACGCATAATGATTACTTCAGTTTAAAGGTCATGTATTGCAATACAAAGCAGTAACACTTACTAGACGACAACTTACATGTGATACCATAATATGAGTCATGGATGAGCTAAATGAATCATATAAACATTTTATGATTATTCTTGTACTTTAGTTAGTTACCTTAATAGTGGAGCTTGTCATCGCTATTAAGATTTTAAGAAATGTACATCCATCTCTCCTTAACCTTAAATTTTTATACAGGGTGGCCCATTATTCCGTACCTCCAGTCGTAAATATTACACCTGACTTTATTTAGTTACAGACAGCAACAATGTAAATATATAATTAATAAATAAACATTTACATACAATAACAATGTAGATGTTTACAAGTACTCAAAATGAACACCAGACACATCAATACAGCTTTGATATACCTATCGTGTATTGAAAAACATATTGATTCACTAAAGCTGGAGTAACATTAGCAAAAGCGGATATATATTTCAGCACGTAAACGCTCAAGACGGTAAATTTTCAATCTATTTTAAGACCTTATAGAAATAACCAGTGCAGCTAATTTACATTTTATTTTCAATTTTTTATACGACTGGGGTACGAACTTATAAGCCACTGTGTATATAGGTAGTGTTCTGTATTTACCAAAAAATAATTGTGACGTTTTAGGACTATAAAGGCATTAGTGAACGTGTTATATGTTTATATTAAATATAATACGTATGTATATATATGTTAAAATATATGCATATATGAACTTTTTTAAATATACAAAATAATTTGCAGTCATATTATTAATTTATTTACGTTGTCTTATAATATATTAGTTGATTATTCATATATTAGCACTAAATAATAATAATAATTTAATTTAACCACAAGTTCAGTACAAAGTACTATCAGAGTGCGATAAGAAGAAAGGAGAAAGAAATTTACCGTAGATCACGTGGAAGCTCAATCCAGACTGAGGGACCTGCTAGGGAAAAAGCACCTCTAGAAGCGTCGATTCGAACGATGGGTTGATGTAAGCGAGATGCATTTTGGGATCTAAGATTGGCTAAAATTAGTCATGGGTTAACAGGCGTCAGCAGTTCTTTTAGGTATCCTGAAGCGATCCCATAGAGGCATTTGTGCACAAGACACCCGACCTTGTACTGAATGCACAGTCGAATTGGTAGCCAATGTAGCTTGTTGAGTGAGTCAGAGATGTGAGCAGACTTTAGTAGGCGATTGACAAACTGGACACAACCATTCTGAATCCGTTGAAAGTGGCTGAGTGATTGTTTTGTGCACCCAAAAATATAGAATTACAGTAATTTATCACAGAGAACAAACGCACAAATGACAAGTTTACAATTAGCCTCTTCAATGAAGGACCTAATGCGATACAGGTTGCAGAGAGAGTCAAAGGTTAGTCAAAAGAGGGCAGAATAGTTTCTGGATGGCGTAGAAGAAGTGAATTTATTGATGACTACAGATTATTCGATGTTCTCTTTGACCAGTTCTGTGTAGAAGATTTTTTTAGCTTGAAATATGAGGGCTGTAACACGGTTGAACTGAGTGACGAAAATCTCACGATCATTACAGTCTCTAGTGCGACGTCAGATTGTTTCCAGTCGACGACATTTTTTTTTTCATGAACAATGTTTCGATCATACCACAAAGGTATAGGAGGTCGGGGCATTATTATTTTTCTTGACGATAAGAGCATGCGTATCGGTGATAGATGACAGACACCGTTTCAAGGAATCAGGCAAAGATTCAGCATTGTTTGAATTACTAGATAAAATAGAAGTATACTCTTCAGACGTAACCAAGTCATTTAACGAAACTTGTTTTCACTTCCGAAAAGATACTGTTTTGGAAGGTATAGCAATTTTCTCAAAATTAATATCACACACAATAAAAGAAGGATCGGTGATATCAAGATCATACACGAAATGTTTCTTAACAATGTCATCATCAGGTCTAGAGAGAATAAGATCTAGAGTATGATCAGAGTTATATAGAGCTAGAACCGTTATATGCTGAGCGAAATGATATTGCTCAAGAGACTCTAGAAAAATGACTAGCAAAGCGATCAGATGAAGCATTTACATTGACATTATAACCAATAATGACATGATTTTTCACGTTAATAGTCCGTTCAAGAAAATCGTCTAGGTCACTGAAAAAATTACTAGAACAAGGGAGTGGTAAATAGTTGTTATAGTTACAGACTGAGAACCACAGTTAAAAATAACTGTTGCATGCTCGAAAGAATCAAAAAGAGGGGGAGATAAACATAAATGACTAAGTGAATCATTGGAAATGAAACCAATTCCGCCTCCAGATTTACCGGATAAACGAGGAAAGAAAGCATTGGAATAACCCCTAGGTGTGAGTTCTTTTACTGCAATATCTTCAGCTGATTTTTGCCATGTTTCAGTCAGGCAAAAATGTCAAGGTTGTGAAAGAGTAATTATTCCACCAGGCTGGCAGTTCATCCTTTAACAGAGATCGATCTTGCGTTTTGACAACCAATACGCAATTGAAAAACCACAAGGTTGATAGATTTCCCTCTTGTAAAAATAGCTGCATTACCAGGATGACGCCGAAGTGGTATTGACTTTCTTTGTAGAATATTATATAGCCAGAGTTTATGGCGGGTGCGTCTGTTAGGCTCACTGTAGTTAAAACCATAGAAATATAATATATATATATGTATCTATTTATAGCTCTATGGGTAACGGAGACCAAGTAAGGTTTTCTTGTTGTATGTAAACCAAAGACTTATGTACGTAGACCAAAGATCCGGGTTTAAAGGGTTAAATAGAGTAAGCGCCTATATACTAACGTCTTTGATTTAAATATACGGACTCACAATCGAGATGTAGCACACGGAATTTCAATAGATGGACACAATGAGCCGGTTAGCGGATAATGGAATATGATTAAACGATACAGAATTTCTTGAAATTCCTTTCTAGATATATTTTTTGAAAAAGACAGAGAAAACGAAAAAAGGCAAAAATTCCTATGGACGACGAAGATAAGCAGATGAAGACAATTTCATGAAGATATAGGAAGAAGAACGATCGTTGCAACGTAGATACATACGTGAGAGCACGCACTGCACACAACCTTTCGTTAAGATAACGAAATTGATGTGATAATGTATTGACAAGTCTATATTCTTTTCCAGGTGTTGTTTTCCATTTAGTAAATTATTTTCCTCCCAACGCAAATGAATATATTATTATATATTTTTCTAGTTTAATTCTAGTTTGCATATATTATTGCTTTATGTCTTTATATTGTATTGAAAACACGCATGATGCAATGTCGGATATCTAAAAATGAATGCTGTTTCTTCCAGATTAATCTAGACTCACCTGCTAATCTAGAATACATATCATTCGAAAGATAAAATACTTTGATTTTTAAACATATTTACAAAAAGTTTATATAACTGTTATCAGATTTAATCTAATTGTTTGTAGTTGCTTCAAACGTGATATATATACTGGCTTCTAGTTAGATATATTTTCTTATTCCATAAGCGAAACTGTATGTATTTCTAGAATGCATTGGTTTATATGTACTACTTATTGCTGTGGGATACACTCCTTTCTCATTCTCTCCATCCAGGTATTACTCAGGGCATCATCCCTGGACTCGTGGAGAACAACATTATGGGTATCACTCATGGTGTGAACCCAGCCAGTGCTCCACCTGGTGTTCCCAGGATGTTCCGATGGCAACAGGCACCCCCTTACCCTATTAAAGGGGCTCCAATGGAAGTACTCTACATACAAAACAAACGTAAGGGGATAGGAAAAATATTTTGATCACTAAATTTTTTAGTCTTGAGAATATTACTTTAAAGTTAAAAAATACATAGTTTTATTTATTTTTGCAAAATGATATATTTTGTTTGATACTTTATTTTAAAATATTTGTTTAGAATTAATAAATTGTACTATTTTAATAAATTTTGAATCTTGTATCTAACTATTTCTGGGATTATTTAGATGCCTGTATTTAATATATATTAATATATGTATTTTTATATTTCTTTAATTACAATGTTGACCTGAATATGTATCAA
Organism: Invenusta paracnida; assembly: GCA_036023295.1. NCBI lineage: Eukaryota > Metazoa > Platyhelminthes > Proseriata > Coelogynoporidae > Invenusta > Invenusta paracnida. Next base: position 11,200 of record JAYRBW010096470.1, on the reverse strand, counting down.
TTTTCCATTTAATACATTTATAAATATACATAATATAATATATATATATATATAATAAAATATTTGGCAACGTTTTCATTAATATGGTTATATTTAAAATGGAAATTGTTCACCGACCCCTGATGCAACTGTCCAAAATTATGTTGTGATAGTTATAAAATCTGGTTAGTTTATGGCGGACCAAAGGGTTCAAACATGTATATCTCTCTTTTTAAATGAATACATTTAATATTAAATACATACATTTATTATTTAACGTTTTCATTTAAACGGATTCATTTAATAAGATATGAATACGTATAATAATAAATTAATTCATTTAATAATAAATTAATACGTTTAATAATAAATGAATTCATTTAATAATAAATGAATACGTTTAATAATAAATGAATCAATTTAATAATTCATGTATGTATTCATTTATTATTAAATGGATTAATTTATTATAATACGTATTAATTTATTAAAAATGAATACATGAATTATTAAATGGATTCATTTATTATTAAATGTATTCATTTCTTATTAAATGAATTCGTTTCTTATTAAATGTATTAATTTCTTATTAAATGAATTCATTTAATCATATATGAATACATTTAATATTAAGTGTAAACGTTAAATAATAAATGTATTTATTTAAAAAGAGAGGTAGGTATACGTGTATAAACCCTTTGGTCCGCCATATTAGTTCACTTCTTTCTAATCTTTACTGTAGAATATAACAAACCAGGTGATAAATTTTCATAACGTGTTACTGCTATATTTATTCATAAGACCAAATAGTTTAATTGTTTTACCTTGACTTCATTGATATTTTTTCTATTTTGTAAATTTTTATCAATGCATTCACATTTGAAAATATTACCTTTGCTTTTTTAATAATATTTGATTGTTTTTGTCGTCCAGTTTTTTTAAACTTATATTTTGGAAAACATAATTATCGATATTTATAATTTTCTAGGGAAATTCTAATATCATTTAGTATTTTTATTTGAGAAAACTATTATTCCAGATTTTAAATATTGTTTAATATTTCATGTAATTAATAGTGCAATATCTCTTTTCTTTTGTTTAAGATCATAACATTTATTTACAAACGTTTATCTGTTCGAATAAGTAATATTAATAGGGAATTTTCAATGAAATAGTTTTTCTTACATTACATTTTATAAATATATAATTTGAACTATAAATGAGCTACGTGCTCATATTCATTTAAATACGCAATTTATTTAGTGCTATATGTAGTATTAAATATGTATCTTTGATCACCTGTCTATATCTTAAAATCGCTATAAATTTACAAATCATTTTTTATAAAATCAATTTCGGAATAGTATATTAGGATTTCTCTGTGTGTTTTATCTTTTTTCAAACGCTTGCTGTCTATCCATTATTGACATCTTCAGTTGGCTACCCCCTAAATCCCGGCTCGAGTCCTAGCAACCCCGGCGGATTGTCCGCAAGTGAGTGCTTTCAGCCGCCAGGAACCAAAGAGGTAATGTGCTTTGCATTCAGGAACGATAACTCTGGACCACCTCAAACTGTCGAAGAAGTTCTCAGTGCTTATGAGATCATGAGGGGTCGTTATCCTTCTGTAAGTATTTTATTTACAGAAGATTTTGTATTTAAAAATTATATCAGATTTGTTCTTAGTAAAACTTTGTCCAAAAGTAAAACATTTAATCGTTGATAAAATGTTTTGATTTTTAATTAAATTAAATACCTACTTTATTATCTGCAACTGGATATCGATGTATCTATTTTTTTACCTACTCTTATTATTTATATTTTTAATTTCCGAATATTTATTTTATTCATATATAATTTAAGTGTATTTTCACAATCCCACATTCTATAATCTATATGAATTTCACTGTTATGTTTATAATTTAGCCAATTATTTTTTGTGATTTTATAACTCCGAGGAATGCTTATAATAACAAGAAATTGGAAAGTTCAGTTTTTAATTTATACTTCTATTTATGAAACATTTTTTATATTTTATTTTATAAATATTTTATGTTTTTGGTATGGGTATTTATTTATCTTTAATTGTTTCATTATTCGATAAAATGGTCTAATAGAAAATGTTCTGTTGTGTGAGATTTGTATTGAGTTTTCCATACTATAGTACTGTATGTATTACAATTGTAAACATGCAGATTTATACATACATGCAAATATTGCAAGTTTAACGGTTTTATAACTTCATAAAATGTGTTGAAGTTATTGACGGAACATATGAAAACTGATTATAATTTTACTAGATCTTTATAGTTTAGTATAGCTGTATTTAGTCGTATTACTATACAGTGTGATATTACATATATAAATGAAATAATGGTACGTAGAGTATAAAGTTCAACACTAAGGGTTAGTTCAGATAAGCAATTTCTCGATTATTTCACTTATTTAGCGTTCAAGTCATGAGAAAGCTCATGGGGGGTTAATCTTAATTTAGTAATAAACAACGTATACTTCGTAACTTACACTTGCTAAAAGTTTGTGTTCGCGGATTTGTTTAATTAGCACAAGCTCCACTTAAAATTTTAATAACACTTAAATATTATTTTATTATTAAGTACTTATTTTATTTTTAGTACTTTTACCTTACAGATGTTTAAATTAGTAATGAATGTGACTTATGGTTATAGAGGAACAACTGAAGTAATTAAACGGTTCTATTTTATAAATTTATCTTTAATTGCAGTCGTTCACATTAAAAATCGACGAATTAGGGCTGTTTCTCAAATAGAAAGAAGTAAAAAAAGGTGCTCATTCATGTCACTCCTTTCTTCTCCATTTAAAATGACAAAAATGTGCATTAACCATGTTTTCGAGAAAAATATAATGTTTAATACTGTGTATTTTTATGCATCTTATGTGGTTATTTTGTTCATTGATGTTTAAATTAAGCTTTCGTCTTTTTAAAGTAAATTTGTCGTTACTTTAGGCAAATCTGGTGGCCAGTTCATTGGAGGCTTTCTTTGCTGTTCTTAACTCAACCCGTGAACACCTTCCACTTGTTACTCAAGAAGTCGGCGATACCTGGATTCAAGGGGATGGCAGCGATACTCAGAAGATGGCGGAACATAGAATGCTGGCCGACATATTTGAAAACTGCTTCGCTGGAAAGATCAGCGGTATAAAACTATGCTTTTCCTATTCTATGAGTAATCTTGCTTTTAATAATAATAATTTCTAAACGTATAGATAGATGCGTTTACTGAGTCATTTAGTAAGTTTCTGAGTTGACATTATATTTAAGGAAGAAAGCGTACGACAATTTTAGGTATTTTTATTATGAAAAATGTTTATAAAATTAGATTATGGATGGAAAGTACAATGAAAATTAATAATAAGAAATCTAATGCCTCATATAGTATGTATAAACATCTACCTTATTATACTAAAATGTTATAAATTTTGTGTGAAGTAATTATTCATAGTTGAATATTCACTATATTTATTTAGTCAATGCCATTGAATCATATGCCGATGCAATCATAATTTATATAAATTTTGCTTATAATAATTTCTTAATATGTCTCATTGAACTATTTAAAGGTATGAAGTGTGACCTATCTGATGATCGAATTAGTAATGCGTCTCGATTTTTCGTGAAACTCGGTGAACATACATGGGGTATCAATAGCATAAACGACAACATTCATTGGACCAATGCGGAGTTCGCTACTATCAGAAAGCGTAAGATCATCAGCTGTATATGGGCTTCTTGTAGCTTGTGCAGTATTATTGAAAATGTTATTAATTGTTAAGTCTGTAGTAGATTTGAATTAATGTTATACTGGTTCTCTTCAAATTTTAATTCTACACTATTACATTTCATTTTTCCTATGCAATAATTTTATATACACATCGTAAAGAGGATTAAGTTTAGATCTTCGTATCCATTGTTACTTGGACACAATATTTTTACTTACACTTTTCTGCTTTGTGAACTTATCAATTGAACATGAATAATTTTTAATAATAGAATTTGAATAGTAAGTGCTTTATTTTATATTAATCTAATGTTTGTAAACATTTTTAAATAATAATTTTAAAAGCAAAACTTAACATTAAATATATTTGCCTATTCATTTGAATTTTGATCATTGTGTAACGTATAACGCCTTTTTACATTTGACTGCTAAAGCTACTGTAAGTATGTTCAAATTGTCAGGTAAACTAGAGTAAAAATAGGCTTAATGATTTAAAATGGAATTTTAGATTTTTAATTGTTTATAAATATTATAAGTAAACTCCTTATACCGGGAAAATTTTGCTTTTATAGTGTATTTTGCTTGTTATAGTTTATGTAGTTCATGTACCTTTAGTTTAAATTAGTTTCAGTTATGTTCACAAATGAATGCTGTGATTTTTAGGAAACTTGATTAATACCTACATATATATAGATGAATAAATTATGATGATTGATGATTGCAACTGTTTGCGTTGACATGTTCATACTCGTGCATATATTTGTTTGTATTCTTTAATTAAATAATTAAATAATTTGTAATATATATAAATTACTAAATATTATATTTTAGCTATTTTTATTATTTTTATTGGAAGATATTCTAGTTTAAAAGAAGTTATTGACTGTATATGTTATCAAATTGGAATTGAAAATATATACCTATAGACAAATAAGTAATGCCTTGTACATTATTGTTTAATATTATTTGCTAAGTGTGTTGAATTTTTTGACATTTATTTTGTTTTTATTATTTATGGGAAGCTTCATAAGAAGTATATCGCTTATTCTCTCGCGACCGGATAAACGTTTTATTTATTTCATTTCTATCTTCTTAAATATATATATATTTTTAACACTATAATAAATTATTATAATTTATATTATCGTAAACTATTTTAACTTTAAATGATTTTAAATAATTTTGAAGTAAGTAGATTTATTTTCTTTTGTAATGTTATTTTTCAATTGTATTAACTCCTTTTTAAAATATAATTATGCTTACCTTGGATAATTTAATTTCAGAAACAAACATATTAAATGCCGAATTATCCTGGATAGAGCAGCGTCAGTTTGTTGATCTTACTCTAGAAGCCCTTGCCAACCATCCAGTGGCATCGGTTGCTAGAATGGGGATTGCTACACTGCGGAATAAACCCACAGACCTGCAACCAGACCTTTCAGGTTATTGATTTCTTGTCTTTATTCCTTTCATTTAAATGATGAAATTATTATTTTACTCTTTAGTTCTCTAACAAGATTTTTAATATTAGAACTAAACTTAATATAAATATGTTTACCTATGTTTCTAATTTGTGAAAATGCAATAGCTCAATTTATTCAAGATATCTGTATTAATAAATGTTTATTTGTCACTTTTTGACAATTAACTATATATATCATTTTTTATTTAGATTGTGTAGTATATAATTTAAACGTTATTTATATTCACGTATGTGAATATATGGATATATATGAATACTAATTCATACTGTTATAGACAGTATGAATTTACGTTTTTGGGTCTCGCGCATATATAATGAAAATATGAACTCTTAGCGTTCTACTCAAATATGTTGTACATTTTATATATTCTGAAGTGTATATTCTAATAATGTAAATCTAAGTAAATCTATTTTTCTGTGCTAAATTTTATATTGTATTGTAAATTGTACATGCTATGTTTTTCTTTATATGTATATTATATATATTGCATTAAATATATTTTAAGTAGTGTAAATATGAAATGTTTGTTTTAGAGTAAATAATTTTTTTCTCTTTTTTATCTTAAAACTAATATATTTTTATATTCTTCAGCTTACGATCGCGTCCCAGAAATATTTATTGACCAAAAATGTCCCAAAGCAAATTTTAAATTTGGATTTGACGGAAGCTTGATTGATCTTGTATTCCCTAAGTCTGCATTTAATGTTAGTGAGACAAACTTTACTGACTAATTATTTTATTTATTTATTATTTTTCTGTCGTTTTCAATGCATACAATAAGGGTTGTACAGGTCATACTTTCATACTTTTCTGTATTGTATTGTTATATATATTTTTATATTATAATTACAAACATTTCACTTATGTATGATTAGTCCTGGATATGACATTAAATTGTCAATTAAGAAAAGGAACTAGTTTACCAGTTTCCAACCAAATACATGAATTTCTTCAGAGTACAATTTATACAACAAAATACTAAAATAATTGTTTACATTTACAAGTATTGTAGAATTTAATATTTTAAATTTCAAGCATTTTGTTGAAATTATATACAACTTCAAGCAAATCCTCAAAATTTGTAGATTTAATTGAATAAATTAATATATAATGTTTTAAAGCATTCTTTAAGTGACAATTACTACATTTAAATTTATTAGTTATTATACTCCATGACATTTTCACCTTCCTATATAATTACTAAATGTTATAAAACTTTGCAGTGACTATTTATCTGCAACTGGTAGAATATCTTAATAAACAATTTGGCTAGCATTCATTTTTGTATTATGCAATTAATGTAGCGGAACAACATTTTGAGAGTATATTTAGTATATATTTATTTAGTATATATTTAGTATATAGTATTTGTTTATATATTAAATCAAAATATTGATTTATATTTGTTTTAAATATATATCGTTTTTTATATGTATTTTATTTATTTATTTATTTATTTATATAATTATTTATTTAGTATATATTTAGTATACAGTATTTGTTTATATATTAAATCAACATATTTATTTATATTTGTTATAAATATCAATTGTTTTCGATTTGGTTGAATAATTCAATTGGATATTCTAACAGTTTCGGTTAAATAGCCACTGCAACAAAATATATATAATTTTATGTTGTAATTAAATTGTATCTAAGCACCAAGTTACTATATGAATATATTACATTATGTTTTTTATTCAACATATCTTCTTTTACTATTTTTATCATACTTTTATTGCTATTTTTGTCATACTGTTTCAAAATTTAACTGTACAACCCCTAAAAATATATCACGTAATGATGCTGTATGCCTCATATCTTACAGAAATCCTGGGCTTCTGAAAACCAACCTCTGGGTCAGATTATGTATCGTACCTACAATGAATCCGACACTGCTTTCTTTAGCCAATACTACAGTCGAAATGGGAATGCTGGCTACGGCAAGTGGAACTCTACTTCCAATGCTCACCCGGTTAGTCAGTGGTGGAAACTGAGAATGGTGGCACTTTATCGACATGTTACGGAGTGCAGTTTCATTGCCGAAATTGTGCCAACAGATCCTCTGGCATATCTTTATTATGGAGCCCCTTCAACTTTTTGGGTAACTGTGAATATCGCAGACACTAATGGTGAATTTTTATGCATATTTGTTAAAGTTATACATTATTTTAGACTTATAAAAGTGATAATATATCATTTATTTTGATTTATATAATATATATTAATTATTAGTAGTGGAAATGTTTAATACTGCATAGTGTGCATAAAATTTCAATTAAAATTATCAACTACTTATATTTTAACATTTATACAACTAATATGTGTACATACATGTCAGTGTCAAATGGAACTACTTAATCATTAGAGTAATTATTATAATCGTTCACATTCTTATTTATGTAAGTAATAGTTTTGATATTTTTAATTATCTTCTTTCAGTTATAAAAATGAATGTCGAATATTTTGATAAAACTCCGACTCGCCTTATGGAAGCTATTTTTGTTAACTTTATGCCAGCTCCCGCTTCATCTAGCGATCATGAGTGGTACATGAGTAAAGTAGGATCTCTTATTTCACCCAAGAATGTTGTCTTCAATGGTAGTCAGTGGCAGCATGGTAAGCAATTAAAGCTTATTTTATTATGTATTGTATACATAGAAAATAATTAGAACAAGTTATAATTATACTCTACGTACCTAAAAGAATAGCGAAGTTCGGTTTTTACAACACATGCAGAATAGATAATTGTGAATTACGTACTAATAAAATTCATATCAATAATGATTTATTATTAGTAACATTTCTGCCTGCTATTATAATATATACCGAATACTCTGTTGCCATCTTCATTGTTATATTTATATTGCTATAATATTAAGGAGAGTTTTATTAAGTTTACATGTTATTTAACTAATATTGACTATCACTTTATTTTAATATAATATTACGAGTATATATAGGAAATTATATAAATTTCTTTTTTATGGTTATATTAAAAAAGAGATACAAATTAAACATATATCGTCATACTAAGTGGATTTCAAAATACTGATTAACGTTTCCTTTCTTCACAAAAACTATGTTGTAAATTATAATAAATATTAAAAAAGGGTTTCGCAGAATTTAAAACCACAGGACATGAAATTATTTCCTGTAGTTTTTAATTCAAACTAGTTGTATACTGCATACGTTAATTATAATTACGGGACCTGTTTTTATAGTTCTCTCATTAGTCGTCATTGATTGAATTAGTTTTATAAGAAGGGGCAGTTTGAGCTTTGTAAAAATATAATACATAATATATGTTTTAGCAACAATAGTTCTCATAATAACTAAAGCGAATACATTTTATGATATGATTAGAAATAGTAGTTAAGTATATTGACTAATACGATTAAGTAGTAAACAAATTGAGTATACTAATATATAATTAAGCTAGAAACACATATTTTGATATATGAAGTTATATTGGATAAAATTTTACTTTTTATTATTTTATTTTATTGCTTTTATAATTGCTGCAATACGATATATTGCTGTAAAGAGAAATATTACAATGGACAACTGTTCAATATATAGATACTTTACAAATTTAATCTTTATATCTTACCATATTGATAAATTTCACTTAATTTATATCTTTCCATTGTTTCTTTGAGCTGGTATTTTTAAAACTATATAGGTACATTATTTTTGATATTTTGTAATATTTAAAATAATATCTTATATCACTGAATCTCGTATTTAGTAAAGTATATACATATATGTCTACTTATTATTTGATATCTGACTTCCCGACAGCGTTCGACTCAGCTGGTGTGTATCTCCATTGTGCAACCAACAATTGCGGTGCCTTACAGATCCAATCTGTTAACTCCTACATTGTCTGCCCAGTAACCATTCCTTACGGTCCAACTGTTTGGCCTTCACCCCTTGCCCCAATTATCGATCACATCACTGGCATGGCCTTCCCATTGGTTAACAACATTTGGAACACTAACTATATTTACTGGTACCCATTCAATGGTGCCGGTACGAAAGGAGACGCATATGTGTCGTCCAATTTTGTTCTTAAATTTTCTGAGTCATCCAAATTGTCGGGGCTTCTGAAATCCAAAACAGTACCAAAAACTGATTATTTGCGTTTCCGACCTTCTGTACCTCTCTAACTTTTTGTCATGCTAGTAAATATTGGCAGTAAAATTCTTAATTGAATGTCTTAAACGATTGTGTTAAGTTTGTGTTTAATATTTTTAATAATGTGAGTTGTTTAATTCAATTTTTATATCGTTTATGATTGATACTATATTTTATTGATATTATATTATATTCATGTAATTATTCATGTCATATATTATATTTATTATATTATATGAAATTTATTGTTATTGTCAATAATTTTATACGAAATAATTTCTTCTTTGTTTCTATTTTTATTATCATACATTCCTTTTTACCTGAAATTTATGTAATTAACATTTCTAGTTATATTTTAATGTCAAAATATACACACTCCTAATTACGTTTACATTTATCTTATATAACATAATATTACGCAAATTGTCTGGTTTGTAAGAAAGATGTTTTATATTTTCGTAGAAATTAGCGACATATTATCAGTAATCGCATTTTTTTAGTTAGCTTGTAATTTATTATTTTACGCGAATGATACTTCAACTGACATATTTTTGTAGATAGTGTTAAAGCATAGACATAAGTTAATTCATGTCTACAATATGTTCAATTAAATTTCTCCATCTCTTTTTGTACAGTTACAAAATATTGCGTTGTGTATGTTTGATAAACAGTTAGAATATGTATATTTAATGGGTACATTTTTTGTGATTTCTGGTTTCCTCCATACAAATTGATTTAGTTTAATCCAATTATATTTATGATTTATATGGAGGATTCCAAAATTGACTTGAAAAACTTTTGGCTAATATAGACATTTATAAAAGTTATATTAATTACTGTCATTTCAATTACAGTCTAATAAATGTGGATATAAAAATACACATGGCTCCCTGTAAGATCCGTCTTTCATATAATTTTCATAGATATTTTATTAATACAATACAAAAGAATGTTATTATTAAAAGAATGTATAATATCTATGATACTTAAAAAAACGTCAAATGCTAATCGTGTGAAATCCAAAATAAATAAAGGCCGGGTACAACATAATTCAGTTTGGAAGGTTTAAATTGTTTTCTTTTTGTTTAATTTTATTAACGACACACTGAATATTCACACAATGACATTATTTAAACACTTAGTATATACGCTCTTTATGTATCAATACAATCCAATTCAATAACTTCATTATCTTATTAAATCCAATATTTTTAATGCATATATGCTTACTCACAATTCTATTAAATTTCTAAACTGCATGAATAAATACATGCTGACATACTTCTAAATATGTGTAAACAAGAATATGTCACAATAAATTACACAAACACGAATAATCCAACATATTTCAGTATATTATGTTAAATTAAATTTACACATAAACATGTATATGCCGACATATTTGCAAATATTATGTGTTACATGTAACAAGAGTAGAATATCAGCAGCTGAAGCAAGAGATTCAATCTAAGATCAGACGTGACAAAAGAGAATAGATTGAAGCAGAATATGAAAAGATAAATGATTGCAATATGCAGAAGAAATCTAAAGATATGTACGAACAAATACGTAAAGTGACGTCAACACCTTTCAAACCGAACCAACTCTGCATAAATGACATAGATGGTGAAACGTTAACTGAACCAGAAGACATCTTGAAAAAGTGGAATGAATATGGAACCAATCTTTTTCATGATACCAGTACTTACACAAATACAGCTACAACAGTCGTAGATAAAGAACCTCCTCCACTGATGGGTGAGATCAGAGATAATTAAACAAGAGATACCGGACTGTTTGTTTATACGTGAAAAAAATTGGCAACATTTTCTAACGTGTCCG